>PKRV01001042.1:492737-757431 GCA_003709505.1 Hyphantria cunea
GGACCAAATGTTTGTATGATCTGCAAATGTTTGTTTCGGAGTTTGGGTGTTTTCTATGTATAATATGTATGTATTTACAAAAAAAAAAGTATATAAGTATTAATATCAGTTGTCTAGTACCCATAGTACAAGCTCTGCTTAGTTTGGGACTAGATGGCGTTGTGTGTTAAAATGTCTGAACATATTTATTTATTTATTTATTTATTTATTAGTATATATTTACACTGATAATGCATTTTCCATTGCATTCTGGTCAATCCGATCGAAGAAAACCAGTCTCGGTTGTTGCATGTAATTTATTAAGTATGCTTATGAATTACATACACAATTATGCCACGTATTGTCTTGAAAAATTATAAATATATGGAGATCAGAGAGCTAAACATTCATTATGATAAGTTTTATGATGTCCTTAGCCTATTTAATAATAAGACGAAATGGCAGAGCAATAGAACGATTCGAAACTGACCGCGTTCTAAATACATCGTGTTATTTCATTTCTTAAAACTAGAACTATTAAAATTTGTGTATCTGTAAATCTGTTTGTAATAACGTAGATTTATTAGAGTAACGAGGGTGTTGCGATGCGAACTTATTGTACATGACCTAGCAATGAGCATAACGTCATATTAGTTGATACATCTCATCGCCTCAATATAAGTTTGCAAAATCTTATATTTTTATGAACTTTGTCTCCTGGGAAAGTTGAGCCATCTTAATGGAGACACCTGATATTGTGAACGTTTATGAATACCAGTAAACTTG
The DNA here is from genome assembly GCA_003709505.1 of Hyphantria cunea. NCBI lineage: Eukaryota > Metazoa > Arthropoda > Insecta > Lepidoptera > Erebidae > Hyphantria > Hyphantria cunea. The sequence continues at coordinate 493,503 of PKRV01001042.1, forward strand.
GTACCGATACTTAAACTGGTCACACATTTATTTAATTCTTCTCTTACTATTCTTAGAGTTTGTATTAATGTGAAATACATGCAAATAACTTTTTTAAAGGTAAATCCCTAATATGTCAATATTATTCTATGAGGTGATGTCATTTAGTAACTTGTATTAACTTCACCCAATGAAGTAAGCCACGGATGATAGCAACTTAATGGTAAATGAAAACGAAATCAAGGTCGTCACAGACACTGAATATTTGGAGTGAACTCGTAATTGTATTAGTCTGATTCACTTCTCCTTCATTAGGTCACTTTAATGTGATTTTTTACTACCTTAACTCTGTTAGTTAAAATATCCAATTGAAATTCGCCAACAAGTTCTTTACAGTGGTGAAATTAATCATATGTCTTCGATTTTCGCTCGCAGTTAAAAACCAAGTGATAATGAAATCTTTTTTTTTATGGAATAGCGGATAAACGAGCCGATGGATCACCTGATGGTAAGCGATTACCGCTGCCTAGGGACACCCACAACACCAGAATCGTCACAAGTGCGTTTCTGGCCTTTGAAAGATGGGGGTTGGGGTATGGGCCTCCGGTTTTCTCATTCACTCGGTGACACACAGCGCAAGTGCTCCGCAAATAATTTTGGTCCAGCCGGCCCATTCATGCCGAAGCGTGACTCTCCTAAATATTGAAGAATATATCAAATCGAGACCAGTTAATCGTTAGCCAGAAGTTCTCTGTAATCAAGAATGTTGCCTGTTGTACTGTTGTTGCCTGTTATACTTTTTGCAGTGTTTAGTTTATCTCTAATTTTATTGATGTCAGTTTCAACTTAACATTCGTTGGCGTTTACCCTAAGAAAACATTCAACATCGTTAAATGTAATTTTAATAGACGGTTTGAAACGGCACATATCTGTTGACGTATTTCGTTCATGATTTTAAAAAGAAAAGGGGTCAAGATTAGGCTACTTTTAATATCGATCTCTGGTTTTTAGAACATTTGCTTTTACATCATTGACAGATGTAGCTTTTGTATTACTATCAATGTTTTGTATTCGTAAAGTGTAAGCGCAATCTTAAATTAAGATTCAATCGATTTTTATTAATATCTCCATACAGTACTTTACTTTTATCACAAGTCACTAAGTGACTCAAAGGACAGAGAGCATTTTATTTTAATGGGTAATCGTATTATCGATTGCAGTGATTATCTAGTATTTCTGTAGTTTGCATCGTAACGGCTGTTGAGTGCGTAAACAATGCAATTAACATAGATAACTTTGACTTCTAGTTCTGCAAATAACAATGTTTACCAAGATTATTTCAAAATTTTGCAACATCTTGTCTGTATTGTTGGAATGCGGCGAGTGAACGTCCAAAGAGTCGAGCCCGAGGCATCCCCAGACCGTTGCCTTTGCCTCAACTATGCGCCAAATGTCATGGAGGCAAGAACGTGATCTTTCGCTTGCAGACAGAAATAATGAAACAGCATTAGGCTTAATGTTGATACTATTTATCAAAACCGTACCATAGTTTCGTTTATTTATTTTTTTTGTTGAATCAGCTGAGAAAATATTTATTATTCGCCAGCTATTAGCTTCATTTAATAGTCAACGTCTCGACCTTGATTTTGTATATTTAGATGACACAACCCGTATGCTTAGTGGACTTTAAACTACAAATTATTACTTGTATGTGTTCATTTTTTTAATTTTTAAGAATTTTTATTTATTCTAAGCATGACTGGAAAATAGTTATTTACAAGACTAAAGCTATCACATTCCTTATTGCTCGGACTATCACTATTACTTTTCTCTACTTTGAAAGCCAGATGCTGTTATGTGTTGATGTTGTTAAACTGGCTGGCCGGCTGCCCTGTCCCTTTTCTTTTTGCGTAAAATAAGTTCTGTCTATGTGTCTGTCTCTTTCGCTTCATTGCCCCCACCGTGTGTCCACCTGCGTCGGAGTCGCGACACACATCTCGCCTGTGCCGTCCATTGCTTTCTATTTTCGCCTGTCCCACACGATTCGTTTTTGGTAAATGAGAATCTACCGCTAATATTATGTTTGATGACTACACCTTTATTCTGTGTGAATTTTAATTGATAATATAAAAAACTAAGAATTTTATAATAGTATTACATCTGTCATAAGAAACATAACAAATGTGCTGTTGTTTTGATTAATATCTTGCAGGAGCATGTAGCAGGTTTTGCCATTGTCGAAGCTTATCGGAAATATTTGTAGATGCTAATCATTAGTAATCCAAGATTACAGCGTTTTGTTTTATCAGCAGCAAATGCATTCTATAGGCATTTATTTAGGTATTGTTTCGAATATAATACTCGAAAGCAAATACAATTTTCATGTCGGTACTTACATGAATTTGGTTACAATGGCCGATTCCAAAATAATGCATCCGATATCCGCTCAAATGCATATTGACAAATTGAATAAGGTTTACAGGTGAATAGTCATAAAGGTCGTTTACAAACGAAGGGTTTGTTACGAAATGTTTATTAGAGCGCGTATCATGTGAAGTTTAAGGTACCTAGCGGACCTTTAAAATTTACTGTTAATATGTTACAATATACTTTTATGGTGACCTTCATGCTTTTTGGGGTGGATCTGATACTCGTTATAAACGGTTGATGCCAAATAATAAAATACAATTTTAATATTAGAAAAGGTTGATGATCTGCTGATTCAAAACCTGTCAGTTTTGAAAATTAGCAACCTTACTGACGAAAAGTCTTTGGTAACGTTAATAAGTCGTTTTTAGATAACTACTGGCTAAAAGTTCTATTCAATTTGCCTTGTGATTAGAGAAGCTGCTTCCTTGATTATAAAAAAAACCATTGAATATTGTTTAACACTCCATACGCGTATATTGCACTTTCTAGTTGAATTTTGTGTTGCGTGTGTTATGAAACTCGAAGCAGATTTGTAAAACGGAGACTGTAGATTTGCTAAACGGTTAAATGTATCGACAATTCCATGAAATCTCAATGTCTGTTTTGAGCAACATATCGCATGAGCAATTGTAGAAATAGAATTCGGTATTATTTTCATACAAGTGGATTTTAATCTATAGCATTTTGTAGTCATTCTCTTGATCCTCTAAATATTAGTGATATGCGTTTAGGAAATTCATATGATATAAAACTTTTTCGAATTCAGAATATGACTCCAAATTATTTGTAGACTTTCTCATGTCTAAAAACGACATTGTTATTATTGTAGCGATTAAAGAATTTTCGTTATGTATTATGTATTGGATATAAAATATTTGTGAATATATGTTTATGGTAACATAATCCTCAATCTATAGTAATAACGATTAAGAGTTGATGTAAGGGGTTCACATCTAAATATATTACTTGTTCTAGTCCAATATTTTTTAGATAAGACTCATATTTAAGTATAAAAGAAAAAAATATCGATAAATTTTTCAAGATTATCATGGCTCGTGTTCAATCCAAAATTATGACATATAAAACCAAAATTATGACAACAGTTTTCACAATAAATCACCTTGAATCAGCTTTAAAATAGTCTCAGTAATGTTTTCTGCCGTCATTTGTACAACGCTAAACTAGATTAAGTTGTCCATTTGCCTGTATAGTTTATTTTCAGTAGCTTTATTGTCATCTATTCACTACTGACGGATGTGAACATAGGTACTAAGAAGCAGTTAGAATATATTAATAGTGATGTTATTGTTAAATGTGACTGGTCTCAAACGGGTGTTCTCATTTCGTTCAAAGATGTGCGAGCGATCTCTTAGCCTTCAGTATTTAGAGTCATGTTTGAATATACCTTCTACATACTTACCCTTATCATATTAATAGCATTCTTTATACTTCATTGACATTTTCTTCTTTGATTTTTTGCTATAGACAAAAATTATAAATGCGCTAAATTACGCTCTTTCGAGATCCTAAAGACGAAACATGAATACCAGACAGATGCACGGTGTCACAGAATGCTCGAGATGGATGATGTTGAAAAACAATTATTTTAGAATTTTGTCAATAAGAATTTAACTTTAATGTGCTAATTTTAAGATATATCACTATTTAGCTGCAAATATTAAGTTTTATTTTTAACTTCATCAACAGCTGTTAACAAATTAAACTTGAAAGAATGTTAAAAGTATCTATTTTTCAATCCCAACGAATTAAGACAGACTGGCTCGTAACGTAGGCTTGTCAAGCGCAATGCATAATTGCTGTGATAACTGTGGCTGGTTATGTTGACTCAGTGAGAAGACCACCCGACTGCTTAATTGGTTGTTGTTTTTTTAAAGGAGTTGATTCTGTCGAGATAAATAAGAACCACCCATGCTCTAATGTTCTCAACGGAAATTATCATATCACTTGTCTACTTGAAGATATTTCTTAATTATAATGTATCTGTAGTACTGTAGATAGTTACTGATAATATGATACTCATTGACATAGCCAAAATACGCCCATTGGTGCTGCAATTAGTACTATGGGTTTTATTTCCAGATGGGATAATTCAGTTATTTATAGTTGAGGTTAGTCTTGGTATCCATACTTCTATACTAATATTATAAATTCGAAAGTATCTCTGTCTATCTGTCTGTAACGCTTTTACCGCTAAACCGCTGCACCGATATAAATTAAATTGCACGTCGAGATACTTTGATTCTTGAGGAAGTGTATGTGCTACTTTTAACCCCGTACCGTGTACAATACTTATGTATGTTGATTCAGCATACATAAGTGTGGTACACGTAGGCAAAATCTTGTTTGGTCATTAAAAGAAAAGCAACCTCATGAGAGACTTAAATAAAAACCTCAGAAAGTTTAAAATATGGTTCGTCTTAAAGCTGCTCATTTATATTATGTGGAAATTATAAAATTTCCTAACTCCAAATGAAACAAATTTCAAGTTTACAAACACTAATCAATAATTCGTATCTAATTACAAATGTTGTAATGCATACATTCTGACTTTCAATGCGTTTGCATTATGCAAAAACATTGAAAGGAAAAAAAACACTGACACAGATTGCATAACACAGTTACTGTAAGTTTCTGTATTGGTCAGTAGTGATTTTAATAAACAGGTTGAACTTGAGAAAGTCAAGAGCATAATGAGTGCGTTGGCTGATCATTCGTATCAGGGTCACACGTTTTTGCACCTACAGCATAGCCACGGAGTGTATCACTGCACCTATCTTCTTTAAACTTTAATAATTTGCCAATTATGTATATGGCGATAAAACAATAATTGGAATACAACTTGTTACTATTGAACATAGTAACTATTGATTGGTCTTGATATATTGGTTTATACTTACTTTCTTTTAATTTTTCAAATGCGTGTTTTTTAGTAAACATATTACGACGTCCATAATATTTCAAGATTCTACATAAATATTCAGATTTAACTCTGGTAAATTTCAAGTTTGGTACTAATCAAATATCTTCAAGTCAAGTATTTTTTTATTAATTTTATAGCTGGTTATCAATACGGGTTATAAAAAGTGCATCATTTAATCTGTCTTTATAAATAGCCATGAAAACATTGTTAAAAGTGCTTATTAAATGAGTAATTACTGAAAAACATTTAAAAATTATTTCCCTTCCGAATTAAGCTTCGAAACTCGACATCAATTTCAATTTATCTATGTGCAAAATTTACATAACTTTTCAACAGGAGTATAAAAACTATATAATCTATTCGATTCTGTATCTGACTGCGGAATGCTATGCGGGGCTTGGTATAGTTGTAACATTCCAGAGAAAGGTAATAAATTTAAGTTCCAGTATGTGCGGCCCTCATTCGAAACAAGGTCGTAATTCTTTTTGCCTCAGTCAAGTTTCTACGACATTTTGAATCAATCAACCTTGATGCAGTCTCAAAAGCATATACATGGAGGAGAGCCACGCCTCGGCATGAATTTACCGGCTCGACCGGAGTGATACCACGGCCTCATATATAACCGGTGCTAAACAGCGCTTCTCACTCACAGCGCAACTCACTGCTGTGTTTCACCGAGTGAGTGCCAACCCAACGCCTCCCCCATCCCCCAAAGGCCAGCAACGCACTTGTGACGCCTCTGGTGTTGCGGGTGTCCATAGCCGGCCTATGGTAATCGCTTACTATCAGACTATACGTATACTCGTTTCCACGTTATTCTATAAAAAAAATATTTTCATTATCTCTTGGTTTTTAACTACGAGCAAAGATGAAAAGAAAATTTGTATATTTTCTCTTTTTGAGTAAAAGATCCAATGAACTTGGAGGAATGTTAATGTGATGTGCGGACAGTAGTGATTACTTGACTGTCTTATTTTCTTATTCCTGTTAAAATTGCCGGTTTGCTTTAAACTTTGAACAGTAATGTTATTTTTACACGACTAAGGCGGGACCAAGAAGAAGGTTAATAGATTTAGCGATCTATTTGTGGTTGAATATTCAAATATGATGATGATATATTTTTGAAAATTCCACCGTAGTGTCTAAACTACTGAACCGATTTTAATGAATGACTGGTCAATATCACTCTGATATTGACCACTCATTCATTAAAATCATTCATAAAAATTAAAATCATACTACAACAGATGTTGAACGACCTGGCTGACTCTTCTATACGCATCGGCCTACGGATGAACTTAGACATGACCAAGGTCATGTTCAATGAACATGTACTACCGGAACCGGTTGCGGTAAACGGCGCCGTTGTTGAAGTTCTTCAAGAATATACATACCTCGGGCAGACTTTTTAAATATGTAGAAACAATTTTGAGGATGAGGTGAACAGAAACCAGCAAGGTTGGGCAGCGTTTGGGAAGCTTCGTCTGGTCTTCTCACGGCCGGTCCCACAGTTCATCTAGATATTGTCTAAGGAACGTATTATAATGTGATAATATATTTCTTTCTTTCTGTATTCGTAATGATATCTCGGGTGACAAGTAATTTATATTTTGTCAAAATTATTAACGTAATTGGGTTATGGCTTATTAAACTGTTTAGTTTCATGGGTAGCCAACGAGTTGATAAGTAGCCGTGGCTCTCCCAGTTTCAAAAACTTAGAAAAATGTATTTTTTAAGACTAACATCATAACCTGTCTATTCGAATTTGAATAAAGTTGTGTAGATATATACATTGCAAATGATAACTAAAAAAATATCTATACATACAGACTTGTCGAGTAGCTATTTAAATATACACCAGTGCCTCTTATCTTATCTGTGTTAACACCAAAATATATCGCAAGGCCTTTCTCAGCTCAAGAGGATATTTGGCTATCTGTGTACTGTAATTTTAAACATCCTAAACTCTTCTTTCATCTATTTTTATAAGGGAGGAAGATGAATGACTTACTAAGATACCCAGAAATCAACGTACAACCCAAAACGCTAAACCTAGAATCCTGAAATTTTGCATGAAGGTTCTTTATATAACGTAAGTGAGCACTAATAAAGTCACCCCTAAGGGGTTGAACGCGGGATGAAAAGATCTACTTCTGCGCGAGCGAAGCCGCAGGCATAAGCTAGTTTTATATAAACGACAGCTGAGCCTTGCGGTCCAACAACCTCGGGTAACGCCACGGGGCAAAGTTAGTCTAAAAAAACAGCCTGAGTTACTACTTAAATCATCATTTGCAAGTAAAAGTAACGTCAAATCGGTCCAGCCGTTCCAGAGACATTGGTTTACAAGTATTTTATAATACGTAACTTTTTTAAACTTGTACAATGTGCATATTTTAAAAAGTTACGAGTGGCAAGACTTGGAGCGAAATCAAACGAGACGCTCGAGACAGAACGGGATTGCGATGCACCGTTTACCCTCTACCGTGTACCTCTAGGGGACATAGGACCTAAAGTCAAGTCACTGTGTGCATATTGGTTATCTCCCTTTTTAAATATATGTAATTAGCTTCACTTTTAACTATGTAAACAAAACATGTACATTTTTATGATAATACTACCTAAAGTTCTCATTATATATTGACGAATTTCGGAGCCATGCTGTTAGAACCAGCTGGATGATGGGACTCTTGGGAGTCGATGCAGTTTGGACTCATATTTTAACAAGTTCAATATATAGAACTTGACAAGGCCTGATGATAGCGCCTAGAGTTTATAGTATAAACCTTTTATCTCTTTGAATCGTTTTACTAGATTCCGCTAAAATAGAAAATTTTCAGAACATGCACGTTTACAAATTAAGAAACAAGAAACATAATCTATAATATGTATTTACAAAAAAAAGTACACACAATACAAGCTCTGCTTAGCTTGGGACTGGATAGCTTTGTGTGTTAGATGTACAATATTTATAAAATATATAATGCGACAATCTTTGAACTTGTAGTCCTTTGTCAAAATTGAATTGACATGTTTTATCAATCATACTCCAAGTGGAAATCAACATAGTAATTTAAATCATCGTAAATTATGCTAAGACTTTAATATTGATGGAGTGACAAGAAAGCTACCAAACTAACCTTTATGCAGTGTCTATAATGTAATACAGAGTATGGATTGTGCACTTGTAAGGCTACTTGCGTCAACCTGATGCAAACACGAGAAGCCTGGTGTCTCGTTGCACCTTATTTCAATTGCAGCCTAGCTACTGGTTTGTGTTGTGTGTATGTTCAATCATTATAAACTATAGATCGTTTTGTTTTGTTCTATTTTTGTGAGTTGCCTTCGGTCTGGATATAACATCTGTGCATTTCTTGACGACCATGAGCCCGAATTGAAATGGTTTATCGTTATTTTAGTTTCAATCATTATTTGAATCTCATGTGTTGGTTACCAAGAAATTACTTAAAAATTATGAATTTATTGTATGGTGGGCGACGATTTATTACTGTTTGGAATGGATGTCTTTAAGTCAAGATACACAAATCAATTAACCAACGTTCATCATAATTACAATCAAAACATAAGGCATAGAACGTTCACAAGTCCCGTTTTTATACGCATCGAAACCTCCTTTTTTTTCTTTTTTTTATATTTATGCTGCCAAAATGACTCTGCCCTGCCTGATGGAAAGCATGAGCAGAATCCAAGAGTGCTGGTCACTATCCTCAATGCAAAAAAGAACAATGCAGCATGGTGACCCACACTATAAAGGACCCGGGATCATAGTGGGAAGGCAACACGTGCGCTGGTAGTGAGTTCCAGGTTTTGACCGCTCGGCACAGGAAGGAAGCACCGAAGCGATGAGTACGAGAACCGAACTCCTTGAGAAATCACTCCTCTGTGCTTATGTGGAGACACCAGGGAGAATCCGGAATCAGCTTTTTTTTAAGATCTCCGAAGTTCTATGTGACCTGAAGTACCTGAGGTAATATAGGTATAAGGATTGGCGATTTACAAAGAAGTAAGTTTTGCTTCGAAGCAAGTGTTTCACGTCGCTTATCACACAGAGTGGTTTAGACACCACCTTGATCTTATCATCTAGGTGTTGTCTTTTTTATTTCCGTCTCATTGTTAATCAATCATCAGCCTATCGCAGTCCACTGCTGGACATAGGCCTCTCCAATTTCACGCCACTTAGTTCGATCTATGGCTTCTCGCATCCAGCTCCTGCCAGCCGTCTTGCGCAAATCATCGCTCCACCTGGCTTGTGGACGTCCTACACTACGTTTGCCGAGACGCGGTCTCCACTCAAGAACTCGTTTACCCCAACGGTTATCGGTTCTTCGGCAAATGTGGCCAGCCCACTGCCACTTCAGCTTGCTAATCCTGNTGGTGATCGCAGGGCGTAACTTGTTGCACCGGTGACGCTGCTGCCCATCACCGGCCTATTGTATTTAGTTACGCCTTTTAGGATGGATATACCGCCATCGGTCGGTCGCCAGAGCCTCGTTTGTTATCTAGCAGGGTGCACCGCGTGCAGGTGAGGTTGGCTGGGGGCGAAAGATTGTGGTTCGCCCCCACACACCCCATCAATCAGTCTCATTGTTAGCAATTAATGTTTAAAAACAAACTGGAAATATTAAAATCCTTGTCATCGTGTCACGTGCTTAATTTTAATAACATATTATTCGAGAAAAATAAACACGGATTATTTTAAAACAGGAAACAATGGCGCAAAATAATTAACTTAACATTTTACACATATAAACTTTTTTATTCATATTTGAATTAGAATAAATAGAGGGGATACCCTCCCCGATCCTCAGAATTTACAAATCCGTTTGTAAATGACAGAGTACTAAGGTAACCGAATCGAGCGCACTCTCCTTATGTTGTTGGAATTATTTTACTACTTTTAAAATCGTTGGTAACTTGAAATTATTTCCTTGTTGAAACAAGCATTTTAAATTAAGTCACAAATTGTCTTAACATCTATGTGAACGCCCAAGAGTGCACTGTTGAACGCAATCAACGGTATTAGAGATCACACAATGGACATTAAATGCCATTTTGCATATGATTTACGTACTCCTGGTTGTTTTTGATAATAATATAATACAGATTGCACATCTTATGACAGTCTGATACTAAACTAAGCAGAATCTATGCTATGGTTACCAGACTGTTGATAAAAAAAAATTATATTTCCAAATTCCTATAGATATTTTTTTTTTCTGGTCTTAACAGGCAGCATCCTTAAATAACAAACCTGTGATATGTGACAGATATACTTATCTACACAAATAAATAAAATTTGAGTGTCTGTTTGTAATAATAAAATAACCGCTTCTACTAAATACATATTATGTACATATGCACGGGTACATATACCAAAATATCATTTTTTTTAATTTTCATCTGTTTGTTCCGGATAATCTCTGGAACGGCTAGACCGATTACGACGGGACTTTCACTGGCAGATAGCTGATGATATAATGAGTAACTTGGGCTATTTTTGAGACTAGCGTCGCCCGGTTGCATTATTTCTCATGACTATTTAAGAACTCACAGAACCTAAAGATCACAAATCTCAACGTAATATTTCAGTGAATTTGTTTGATTTTGTTTTCAACAAAATTACATAAAGCTCTTCAGTTCGTTGTACCTACTTTTGTTGACCTTTCCTTATGGTTTTCCTTCCTTAAATAGTTACAACATATTTGTAATATCCAACAGAGATGTGCGAATGAATGGTTTATACAAACGCTTATAGTACTGTGCAAAAAGAGGTTCTAAAGTGACATATTTCTACAGACTATACTTATATATTTCTTCTTGAGGTATATCTTTAGGAAGACCTAGCAACTATAATTTATTTCTCATATTTTAGGATTCTGTTGTTTAAAAGGAAACTAATATAATGATGAAAGGCAAAAAGTTAACAATATATATTGTTAGTATTCAATTTTTTGCTCTCGAAAAGAGATTTCCATTGAAAATTATGTACTTAGTACGAAACTCAGAATTCATGGCTCGCATTTCCACTTGTCTTTTGTATTACTTACTAGCTACGCTCCGCGGTGTTACTCGCGGTTGGTACTGTAAAGGTACAAAAATAACACAACCACATAAAACTTCCTCTTGAATTACTCTATTGGTGAAAACTGCATTGAAATCTGTTGAGCAGTTTAAAAGATCTGAGCGAACAGACAACGGTAACGACTTCATTTTACTTTTGTTTTTGTTTTATTTACTTATTTATTTAAACTTCATGCACATTTGTCCATTGGCGGACTTAATGCCCAAGGCATTCTCTTCCAGTCAACCTTAGGGTGGTGTAGAAATCTTGTAAGGTAGGTGGTGCACAGAGGTTACATTGTCAATAGAAACAAGTTTTACACAAAAAAAACATATACATACATATATTATATTATAAAGAATAAATACATATATTACCAAATACCAATTGTATAACCCTATTTTCTTAGAAAATGTTATTTTGTAACAAATATTAAATTTAATATGCACACGTACGTTGTGTTAACTGCTCCTAAAATTAAAATCAATTATTTCGCCACTTACAAATCGCTTAGGCACTGCAACTGAGTCTCACTGATTCACAGTCAATCATTTTACGTTATTCTAAAAGATGGTAAAAAACAATTATTATATATAATTAAGTCTTTAAACCTCAATGACAGTTTTCTCATTCAGGTCGTCTATATTTATGACAATATTACCATGACGTTATAGGTATTTAATGATAGTCATCAATTAAATAATTTAGTCTTTACCGAATTCAAAAAGGAGAACCGGCTCTCAATTTTACTGTGTTTTATTATCTCTGTTACGCTGAAAAACTGGTGCTGCCCGTGTGGATTTCAATTTGGTGCAGTTCTTGATATCGCTTTTTTTTGTTAAAATTTGTATTATAACTTGAAACTGAAAAAACTTAAGTAGAGTGTCTTCAATAGAAGTGGAATTAAATTATGCGTCGGTATGAAGGTCGCAGCGCTTACGGCATCTTGGTGCCAGGTGAATGGCCGTCTGATGCAGGATTTTGCAATGTAGGGCCAGGTATCGCTGTTAATTTACTTACTTGTCTCTTACGCACAGAAAAACTCATCAGATAACGCCATCATAATAACTGATTGAAGTTCGTGTGTTATCTTTACAAAACGTAAAATGAATCCGCTTCCGCTGCTTGTGACTTTAAAATTACGCAACGGATTTTAATGCAGTTTTGAGCAATAGATAAAGTGATTCAAGAGGAAGGTTTATATGTGTTATACTTGCATATTTTAGTAGAGAAAATCCGAGAATTTCAAAGCCATGGAAGGTGCGAAAATGCGCCGGACGCTATTCTTATACAGCTTAATGTTTATATCTATTTTTATATGACATTAAATGGACAAAATCTATTTCACCATCATCGCCAGAATACCATAATACTACTAGTAATAATACCAGTTAACAAGTCGAATGGATTTTTGCGTGTTATGATTCTATAAATAACTTAGTGACTTGATTATTGACTTGTTTACTAAGCTTAGTGTTATTTTTATTGAAAATATAGTTCGTTACCATCTTTTTAATTTTTCGAAAACACATATACAATCTTTTATTTAATAGAATGATATCAAAGTGATAACTATGACAAGACTTTAGAAGACACATTGTTAATTGACAATATAAGATGTAATTCTGTTGCCATGTTGATGGTGGCATGTTTTTGGTTTGTTAATCTTTTTAAATCCTAATAAATCAGGTTTACTACAAGTTCTAATGATGTTAATTGTTTTGTTTGGATTACATCGTCACATACAATACAAAGCAAGCATCCCATTGTGCAGTTTTACAGTCTTTGAACTTCAAAGAGTCTGATTGTTTTGTGTATTCCTCTTACGATTTTTACCAATGGAGAGCCACGCTTCGGCACAAATGGGCTCGACCGGGAATAAAACTGAGTTTGATGTGAATTTAACCGTCCGTACTGTACACACATATAGAAGGATATTGATGTTCTAGAACTTTATTATTATTCTAAACTTAGTTATTATTAGTAGTTGCAACATAAAAAATTGCACTTACCGCGCACGAATTTCGTCAATAAAACCCACAAAAACGAATTAACACCAATGCATTACTGATATATGTACAAATAGGTTAAGTTAATTATCTCAAACCAAAGAGCACTGTCACAATATACTGCCCCCTCAACTGTCGGTAATGCACTGTCACTCTGTTGCAATGTGGATGATGATGGTCACCTACTATCAAGTGTTTAGTCCCCCCGGAAAATGAAAAAACTACAAATTAAGCCTCGAACACATAATTCATCTTATACCGTGTTGTAACACTATTTCACAACAAAAGACCACAATTGAATAAAATGTAAAACGATACGAAACTATTAAAAGGTCATTTGAGTTCGTCTCAATGGTGGGTACACTTGTGTATGCTATTTCTTGAATGACATGTACAATACAACCCAAGGGCGCCCGGTTTGATGCATCTAACAGGCGATAAGCACTTACATGTACGCAAATGACAAATATGGGTCAGATGCAATTCGTTTTATTATAAGACGTCTTTAGAATAATAGTTGAAAACGACCAAAGAAAAAATGGTCGACTGCGTTAAAGAGAATATAGCTAAAAAATTACCAAGTTGTCAACTGACGAATGATAGATCATCAAAGAAGTTTTTGCGCTGCTTACAAATAAATTTAGGAAAAGTTAAGAAGACGAGATTTTAGTTTAGAATTAGTAAGTTGTTTAGACCGATTGTTGTGGGTAGGGAGACCTTGGGGAGGTTTTTGGGCAGAAATGATGATAAGTTCCTTTCGAAAGTCTAAATCCTACTGTGCTATTAACATGCGTATTTTTAGTATCATTAATACCATCTAAATTTCTGCTAATTAGTGTCTCCGCTAGAATATTTTTTTCGTGACTGTTAATTTTCCTTTACTCCGTAATAAAAAGGACTCTTTGAGCCTAAGGAGGTGTTCGCATATTTACAAATGTCTTATGAGTAAAGTGGTATCTTTTATAAACTTCTTTTAGTTAGTTTAATTAGATCTTCAGTCTGTACATCTACGTAATTAATCGTCGTGAAAGTTGTATAGTAATAGTTTTAATTATATTTTATGTAGGTTCTTGTTATTTTGTTTACGATAGACAAATAAATGATCTTGAAATTTCACTTATTTAATTTTTTTTTATGTAACGGTCTAGTTCTCTGCATTAAAATTAAATGTAAAAAAATATATGGTTACTCGTTTTGTCTGAATATTTGGTATGATCATAACCCTTATCTACTGCTTACATCTTCTTATCTACTCTTAGTGGCATATAAAAATGAATAGATGTATACTCACGTATATGCGTTATTCAGTTGTGAAATTTAACCTTCATCAAAAGACTACTACTGGATATATTTATGGCCTGCCAAAGTGACTCTGCCTGCCTGATGGAGGACATAAGCAGAATCCAAGAGTGGTGGTCACCATACTCATTGCGAACGCGACAATGTAGCATGGTGACCCACACTATGGCGGCCTAGTGATGCTTCTGCATCATTGAGCCTCCGGTCTCGCACTCACCAACGAAACACAAATGCTGCCATTTTACGTTAATCTTCTGTGCGACGGTAGTACCGCCCCGTCGCCCCAATCTTATTAAACCTGTCTTCGGCATCTTTACATCAGACTTGGCCACTTCTGCGCTGAATATTGTGAGTTGCCATACCTAAAAGAAGTTAACAGTTATTCGATAATACAGACTCAAATACATTCGCATAGCCTACTTACATTGCTCAGTTTTGATATTTGTGCAGATTCTTTTGTTCTAAAAGTCTCTAAAAAATCTAAAAATTAAAATAGTTTTGTCTGACAAAAAACAGGACGTTCTAAATGACAAAGAGTGCTAAAATTAGATATATCACACAAAAAATAAACATAATTTTAGATAGAAAAGGAGAATTTTTGAAATCGTTACTACTCGTGCGCGACCTACCCTATGACGCCCGGAGTGTTCGACGAATACTGCGGGCGTCATAGGGTAGGTGCGCGGGTATGAGGGGAGGGGTGACGAATTCCACGCGGGTCTCAAGTTATCGCGCACGAGTAGTACATTAAATTATAATAAATTTTAGTTTAGTGACGCCAAAAGAGAATTAGCATGAGTGTCCGATTATTTATTTTAGAAAATTTAGATTTTGCAATGCAGTATGCTATGCATCACATCTACATTCTTAAAATTAGGTCGGCAGTCTTCGTACCAATTCAGAATTGACATCGTAAAGACTTTAGTAATTCAAAGAACTTACAAGTCTCACGATAATTTGCATCGTGAACCAAATTTCAGTCTCCTAATAGCCAGTTAAATAGTCCACTTTATATGTGTGCTCTTGGAACATTGCCATTATGCACATTTTTGACATTCGTCGAGTTTTTTTGTACTAAGTGGCTGTTTAAATAATTCATATTACCTTTCAGGTCGGTGGGGATTGAGATAGACATTGTAACTATCTGGGAGGGGTCCGGACCTGTTAATAGCAGCAGTTCCCGGATCCCCCCCGTCTCAGGCGCAGAGTGGCACACCGTGTTGTTTTAGTAGGTTCGATTCCGACACACCACTCCGCCACAAACCCCGGTGGGGTGAAGGCCCGAGGGGGTTTCCAAACGTTAAAAAAAAAGTTTTCTAACTGTACCTTATACAAATAGCTACCAAGCATTAATATCTATAAAAACGAAAATGTAAAACAATAATTAAAATGTACTTCAAAGTCGCATTATCCACTCAGACTTAAAACTAAATCTCAAAACAAATATCGATCGCTTTTTCAAACCCTATATTAAAAGCTAAGCAACGACAAGTCTCGAGGTCGCCTTTGCTACAAACTACATTCCACTTGCCAAGGCGGCTGTGACGGCATTTCTGCAGGAACAAATACTCTTGTAACAAGGAAATCCATGTTTTCGAGAATATAAATCTTTCATGATACATATTTTTATCGATTGTGAAAAGATCCTGTTTTTTGAAGAAATAAATAATGAAACTGTTCAATTTGATGGTTCTTTTGGCTTTTGTAGTATATACTTACTTTTTTACTATGGGAGAATCATGTTTCAGCCAGCTCGTTCGAAGTGATTCCACCTCATAGAAAACCGGTCTTAAGCCTATTCTTGAGTTCATTTTCACCGAGGTAGTAAGGTTATCAGAATCCAAACCGCCTTCGGTTAAGGCGAGATTACCATGAGGTTGGTCCGAATGGCGTAAGAAAGCGGTTCCCGGATCTCTCCCGTCTCATGCGCAGAGTGGCACACCGTGTGGTTTTAGTCGGTTCGATTCCTACACACCGTCCCGCCGCAAACCCCGGTGAAGTGAAGGCCCGAGGGGGTTCCCGCAGGTAAAAAAAAGGGGGGTTACCATGTGGTAACTTGTCTGCTCGTCATTACCCTCTTTTCTATAAAGAAATGTTCTTACATTTTAAATGTAATTATTATGATCAGCTAAATTTAATACCATTATATCAGGTGATAATCTTTAGACGTATGTGTTTTCATCATCAGCCTATCGCAGTTCACTGCTGGACATAGGCCTCTCCAATTTCACGCCACTTAGTTCGATCTATGGCTTCTCGCATCCAGCTCCTGCCAGCCGTCTTGCGCAAATCATCGCTCCACCTGGCTTGTGGACGTCCTACACTACGTTTGCCGAGACGCGGTCTCCACTCAAGAACTCGTTTACCCCAACGGTTATCGGTTCTTCGGCAAATGTGGCCAGCCCACTGCCACTTCAGCTTGCTAATCCTGTGGGCTACGTCGATGACCCTGGTTCTTTGTCGGATCACCTCGTTTCTAATGCGATCCCTTAGAGAAACGCCGAGCATATATCTCTTGTGTGTTTTACTTAAATGTGTTTTACTGAGATTATTTAAATTTAGGAAAATAAGTTGATAAATTTATCCTTCTAGGAATTGTGGGTACTTTTTATTTATCTGATTTTAACCCCCAACGCAAAAATAGGGGTGTTATGAGTTTGATGTTGATTGGTTTGATGAGTGTCATTATGGGTTTTTGTCGATGTCTATGGCATCGTAGTTATCAAACGGATAGGCCGATTTCGATGCGGTTTCTTCTCATTTGAAAGCCAGTTTAGTTGCGGTGATTCTAAGCTATGTTTGGTCAATATCGGTCCAGCAGTGTGTATCAGCTCTTTTCAAAAATGATGTGAGGCATTTTTGGCGTATGACAACTCCATTTACTGTAGGGGGTCTTTTAACTTTTTAACATTAGCTTGTAAATTATTTCATTATCATCGTTATTCTAAACGCATAATAGCGTTAGGTTCATCAGGGACATATAGTTTTATTTTTTACTGTTGTTGTTTAGTTTCAAAAACATTTTCTTCCATGCATGTGTGTCTGTGTCTCGAAATTTCATATGGAAATCAATTCCCACTAAGATCATAATAATAAGATTAAACGATTTGCCAATTTTATTCGCAGATAAGATATTGAATGGCCATTCCTATTTATATATTGAGTTCGGTTGTCAAACATTTTTTTACGATACGATACGATATTTATTCGTGTATCGCTTCTAAACATCAGCGACTTTATCCCAATAGCCATTAACATTCCAGTTACAGAAGGTTTTGCACAATAGTTTCTAAAATTCTTGAAATTTTGTACTCCGCTTATCTTCCATCACATGTTATTGGTTGGACTTTGTGTTCTTTGAAATAAAACAGTAAACATGATGAATGTTTTATGAAATACTTGAAGCGTATATTTATTTTTGTATCACCCGGTATATTTAGACTTATGCCATAAAATATTCACTTGCTGTTCTGCTGTTATAAAATCGTTCCGTTACAATACACACTGGAGTAAAGATCCTTCACAACTTGACCGATAGGTTTATTGTCAGCATAACAATGGACGGGCGTCCGTTCCACTGGCCATCACATGCGAAACATCATTGCTTTGTTCAATTCACCCGTATGGTTTTGAAATGTAACTGCAAAACACGAAGAACCTTTTAAATGAGTCAACTTTTGTTTTACACTTTCACTAAAAGGATTAGCGTGTATTATAACACGATTTACAATTTAAACATAAGCTTTCTCCATAAAGAGCTTAGTAAAGTGAATTGAAATTTCATGTTTTATTCTCTAAATCTTAAATTATGTAGAATTTTGTCCGCGTATTCTCAGCGCAATCTTTCACGTTTTTGCATGAAATCATATTCATCAAATCTTCTTTTTCAATATTGGAGACGGTGATGTATTTCGAGCTGATCACGGCCACGGCAGCAATCCCAATGAAGATCAGCCAACTACACAGGAAATATTATAGTACCAATGAGTGTACACAGGTGCACTCTTTGTTCCCTTACTCTCATAATCCAATAGGACGGTTATCCAACACGATCGGTTCGAAATCAAGCGCAGAACCGATAGCTTTATGTGCTCTCCGAGGCACGGGGGTTCAGGTTCCAATTTCCAAACTTAATGTTGACTCAAATTGTTACTAAGCCTCGAAAGAACTCAATCATTTTTTTGGCCCCATCCGAGGCATCTTGATCGGCAGTCTACGTCAACTGCTATACCAACGAGGCAGTTACGCCGCAGAATACGACACTGGTTTGTTAAATACATACAATCTGCCGGATTACCTATGTACTTCTCATTATACAAAGACGGAAATTAGACTTTTCGATTTGATCGGTGCACATCTTTTGAGGCTTACTCTCATCGATGGTAGCAGTTACATGGCAGTGAACCATCTGCTCGTCCTCTGCTTGTTATCTAGTTGTAGATGTATGTATTTTGAATATTATTACTGTCTATTATTTCTCTAGCTACATTTCGGTTTACCGTTCGGTTCGTAGTTGCACTTGTATCCTATGATCTAGAAATATCTAGCACTTGTTATGAAATCTAGCTGACCGTTGGTCACGTTTACTGTTCAATATTTATTCTAGACCATTGTAGTTAGTTATTTGTGTAACGGGCTGTAACACTCGGTGTTACACTAACTAGCGGAATCATTATATTGGAAATCCTTGAAGTACGAATTACACATGGGAAAATATTTACTTACAGTATTTACGTGATGCTTCTTTAAAGGAATAAATAAGATCATTTAGAAGTGTTGCGTGTGCGGTCAAAATATTGCGTATTTCAAAAATTATTGTTACATTAACTTCTTCTATAGATGTAGGTCATGGTTAGTTTTGTCCAAGGAATCGTCTTTTTAAACTTGACTATGAAAAGAAACTCACTGGTAACTAGTTGCACGTTCTAAGTCACTCAAAATCAGTACAGCCAGTGACTACCCAAAAATAACAGACAGGCAGGCAAAAATTTTAATAGTTTATTTTTTGATGGAAGTACGGAATAAATTTTACTTTCAGTGTTTCGACATTGAGAGAAAACCTATTATTTTTAATTACATACAGACGATGCTGCACTGAGCTATTAAACGTTAATGATTTTACCTTCAGTTTTTCTTGTCAAGCTGTTTATATACTGACAATTGTCTTCTTTAACAATTAGTTTCAGGGACATTAGTAAAGTACTGTTTCATTCAAAATTCTGTTCTTCACGTAGAATAAACGGCACTTCATATACAGTTCTGTACGACTCAAGTTTTTGTATCATGATTGTCGTCGGTTGTCATCTTGGGAACGTCAATTACACTGTTACTTCGACCGTGACGCGTTCAGCTAACCTTTGCTTAACACGAATCTTGTTGCGAATATTTGTACACGGAAAATAATTATGCGAATGTAATATATCATTTATTTCCTATTTAAATATCCCTCGTTATCAGTCATCAGATTTGATGAGAAGTTGGAGATGAGAACACAAACTACGGTTGGTTGTCATTTAACGTCTTTATCCGACTCCGGCTTTCCTAACGAAAGGGTGACGGGTGTGTTTGTATGTTCCATTGTAGCGCCTAAACTACTGAACCAATTCTAATGAATGAAGTGTCAATGAGTGTAAGGATTCGTAATAATGGCTTTTTAACATCGTTATCTACATTTTATCAATAGTCCTTACATTGTCGTGTAATTTTTAAAAAAAAATTCTTGCTATAGGTTTTTTGTAGATTTTTGAAGTGAAAACTATATCGGCGTTATGTACTTTTTGTGATTGGTAAAAAATATTATTCTCGCGTCAGGACATGTGACCTGATCGAAAATTCATAAGACGGAGGTAGAGTTGACCATAAATTGTCATGTTTGTGTAGGATAGCGCAATAAATGAATATTGTATTTTACCACGTAAATGATAGTACTTTTATACTGATAATTAAAGCAATTAGTGCAAAATTACTTCCTAATTATTCCAGAATATCAAAAATTCACATCGTTATTATTCAAATTTCAACTTCTGCCGGCACTCCCGGAGTGCAATCCGTTTTTTATGGTATCTTTCTCTATCTTTCACTCGCTAGCGAAAGAATCGCTTAACTTCAGTCTTCTATGATGCGGTATTACTCCTGTTGATCATGTCCTTATGTGCCGATATATCGCTTTCCAATGATTTCTGTAAATAGCAGACTTGAGTGGTACAAGTTTAATCGCACGATTTCGAGCCACTTGAACCAGGTCGTCGATCCCTTCAGAAATTCCTACTTAAGCATCTCCTTACAAACTTACATCAATCCTGGAGGGCTGCAATTCTCTGGTTACCTGACCTTGAGAATTACAAATACGTACATGATATCTATCTTTGTTACATTTTAAGAAGGATTTATGGATCTCGCCACGCCCACAATTCACTTTTGAATTATCTGTGCCTCTCAAGAACTTTAATCCCCTCTCTGATCAAGTCGGCTATAGTTCTGATTTCAAACAGCAGATTCTTCTCGGTTTAAAAAATGATGACGTGGCACAGACGAAATTTGGTTATTTAAAAATGTTGAATGCCCTGACGTATTCATGACCCACTATACGAAAGTATTGACGTTCCGCTAGGATACAGTTAATTGTATATAATTGCATACGTTTACGATAGTGTGTTTAGATTCACACGCAAGGTGCTTAATAACGAGACAGCTCTTCGTTTCTTTTAAAAAGTGTTGTCTCTTGAATCATATTTTTTTGTTTTATTGCTGATGAGATGATTGAGAAAGGCCATGTAACTTGGGTAAAGTTACATGACCCATAAAAGTGAAATCAATGCCCATAATGAAAACAATAGAAATTATATATTCACGTGATGAAATATCTAGATTAACATTTAGCGAATATAAAGTATTCCTTGTTGGAGACGAAATTGCACGTTTATCATATTTGTGTATCTAATCTGTTCGTAATTCAGATATCTGCTTGACTTGTGCACAAACAAATCTACAATATATTTATTCATTGCTTCGAAATGAGATTTTTTATAGAAATAAAGAGCAGATAGGTAAAGCATAAGTAAAGCAAGAAACAAACATGTTTTTCCGTATCTAAAAGCAAAGAGAGGCTATAATAAATAGTTCCCTTCACCGTTATGTTTCCGTCATTGAGATTCGAAAGGACAAATTACAAATGAGTTATAAGCTCAAACAAACCGGTCGTATTTTGCGTTGAAACATCAACACAACACCGAATGCTCCAATAAAACACACGAACTTCTGGTACACAAACCCGGCATTGCGTATCCGAAATTACGAAACAAAAATTGTGTTTACTACGATGAAAATATTTCCAGTGAAAATGTTAAACAAATAGTTCTGCAAGCAAACAATGTCGGGTTATCGACGGCTATTTTTAAACCACACATGTTTGAAATTGTGAGACTAGTGAAGCAGATTGCGTTGCGTTGTTCATACATATTTATAATGTCGTCTGTGCATCTACTACTGTTTATGGCTTTAGAAATTTGTCGTTCCCGTAAGTCTCTAGTATATGTATTGATTCTAGTTGTGGAATACCTACTTCTAGAGCATGTTTAAGTAGAATCGAGTACTGTTAATCCTTCCTTGGCTTCCACTTATCCCGTTTAATCGGGTTCACCTTTCCGCTGTTTGCTACATTCCTATTTCAGATGACTGTACATTCGTTATCTAGGTAGTTATCTATCTTAGCCATGAAAATGCATTTCATTTTAACTTGTTTGCCCATTCGAGTACGTGTTGATCCTAGTTTCGAAAAGTTCGTAAATAATCGAACTGGTATTTTAAAATGGATCATAGATATCGTCAGAAGATAGATCAGACTTTCGTACAAAAATGTTTATTTTGTTATATCATCGTTGTCTAGATTCCATTTATTTATCATTCCTAATGCAAAACGATAAATCACCAATAAAATATCTAACATAAATTGAAAATGAGGTTAAAAGGTCATTGGGACTTAATAAAAATCTTATGAGATTGTAGTTAAATATTTGATTTACAGTCAAATTCAAATAAACATATTTCACGGCAACGGTTATTTTCAATTTGTATGTATATGGCACGCTAATACAATGACATACACTCGATTTTAACAGCTTCAATACGTACTGTCCTGTTATTCGCTGTAAATACCTTATAACAATATAATCACTTACTCCATCGTAAATATTGTTACTATTTTGTTTACTTAAATTAATTATTTTTCTACGTACATACATTTATACCTACAGAGGTGTATGTAGCCTATGAAGCCCGTATGCAATCATTAATCTGACGCCCTTTGGGTAACTTAGCGCTCTTTTTATAGCTTAACGTCCTTTAGTTAACGCCATTTCGTACCTGTAAGCGCGCAGGTTCATTCAAAGTGACAGTTCTACAACTGACGCCCGTAACTCCACTGCGCCCGTTTTGCACCACACAAACAACAAATAAACAACAACCCATAATGGCCCACTGCTGGGCTCGGGTCTCCTCTCAGGAGAGGGTTAAGGCCAGACGTCCCCACGCTGGCCAAGTGCGGGTTGGGGACTGGCAAGAATACGTTGTGGCTACGTAAATCTTGCCGTTGGATGTTTTTTAAGCCGCCCGAAGGCCTCCAACTAAGCTTCACGACTGTTATCGTATGATAACAACCGGGACCGACTGCTTAACGTGACCGCCGAATCACGGAGACGCTCATGGTAACATGCCACCAGCGGTCACCCATCCAGGTACTGACCGCGCCATCGTTGCTTACCCTCGATGATTGTTTCTAATCACCGAGTGCAACTGGGCTATGACCATACACCCATTATTAATGGTAAAGACCCTCTGTATATCCATATTCCCTAATGGGTATACAAATTCTTATTAAACACCCACATTTAGCATATATGAATGGGTGGATTTGCAGTTGTAAGGAATAGTTTGAGCCGGTCAGGTCATACTTGTAACTCGTATTGGTTATTGCCACATATCTGCTTTTTTATTTTACTTTGAGGTAGTCCTCAAATATCTTTACATATTATGAAATGAAGTCGTTACCGCTGTCTGTTCGCTTAAATCTTTTAAACTACTCGACGGATTTTAATGCAGTTTTCAACAATAGATAGGGTGACTCAAGAGGAAGATTTATATGTGTAGATATTATAGTAGAGAAAATCCGAGAATTTTAAAGACTTCCGTGCGAAGGCGGGCTGGGTTTTTTAATATAAATCTATTAAATATAAAGCTAAAATTACTGCATCTAATATTTTGTACAATTGTACAACCTTGTTTAGTTTGCCTTCATCGTGTTCCACAAGGATGATATAGAAATTGCGCACCGAAGCATGCTATACCGACATCGTATTTCCTGGAAGATGCAATATGCATTTCGGTTGGTTACTAAACTTTCGTATGTAACTGCCTCGTTGGTGTAGTGGTTAGATAAGCGACTGAAGATCAAGAGGTCTCGGGTCCGATTCCCGAATCGGACTGCTGTTGGGTTTTTCTTACAAGAAATTGTAAATGCAATGGATGCAATGCAATGGTTTTAATCGTTTCTACATCTGATGTAAATTAATAGATACTAACTGATTTTTTTATTGTACTGACTGACTGATATTTTCTTCATTAACAAATTCGTAATCTTCTTAATTTTTTCTTCTTCTTTCCAAATTCATTTAGAAAGTTCGATCTGCCGATGTCTGCAATCGTAGCTGGTATACAGCTACAATTAAAAAGTAATTAATTATATTTTAAAACGAGAAATAATTTACTCGTTTGAAATATAATTAATTAAAAAAACGAAAGGTGATGCAACGCATGCTGAGTACATGTAGATGCAAGTTCATCAATGGTGATGTTTTCCTAGCCGATTACAGCCACGGCGGCCAGTCTCAACGGATATCAGCCAACTACTCAGGAGATATTATAGTGCACAAGTGTGTGCGCAATCACAGGTGCACTCTCTGTTCCCTCACTCTCATACTCCGATGGGACGTTTAACCGATACGATCAGGGAGAGGTCAGGCGCAAGACAGACAGTTTTACTTGCTCTCGAAGACACAGGGGCTCAAACCCCAACCTTCAAACTCCGAGCTGTTATTAAGTATTTATATAATCAGAAAAACTCAATAACGCTTTTGGCCCGACCCGGGATTTGAACCCGAGACCTCTTGATTGGCAGTCGCATACTTCAACCGCTAGACCAACGAGGCATCAATAATACAAAGTGACTATCTTACATTTGAAAAAAAACTAGACTGTAGATCTAGTGCTTAACTAAGGTAGTGCTCTGACGTTATCGTCTTAAGATCTAGTGTTACCCGGTTTGAATTAAAGTATCTAGTAGTTTCTATGACCCAATGTATATAAACATTTAACATCTTGACGTCTCGGCCTGTTTTTATGGTACATTTACGTCTTTATTGTTACTTGCATTGCGATTCTTACACCAAGGCTATATTTGCATTTTTATGGTGTAACAGTTTGTTTCATTTCCATCATCATGTCAGCCGAAAGACTTCTTCTGTTGTAAATGGGCCTTCCCAAAGATTAGCAGTTTGAAACACAATTCACTGGCAATAGTTGAGAAATAATCGCTCGGTTGAAGGTACTGTTCCTGATCCTCATACTTAATATTTCTTTCTTACCATTCCGTTGCCTTCCGGTCGTACTCACTTTTTCTTTCATTTTGAGCACCTATTCCATCTAATAATTGGATACTCGGTGATCGGCAAAATGCGGACTTAAATACATCTGTGTTACCACTGTGATTTAAGTGTGTGTATCTAAAATATAAATGTACAAATATTTGGGACTGTTATTTTAAAAATGGTTTCTTGAAACATGTCTATCCAAATATTATTTCTGAGTGACTAACGGAGTTTCGTTTCTGGTACAAACCCATCCTGGTTTTAATACTGCTTATTCATCCTTTGTCTACTTTCATCCAGCAGGTAATTCAAATACATCTGTTGTTAACAAAGGACGTTAATTAAAGTCTTCTAATGAGACAAGACATTTTTTCTTGTTGTAACTGTTTTTTCATATTGTATGTTTAATACTAACGGATCTTCTAAAAAATGGTTTAGTGTTAGCAATTGAAAAAAGATTTGTTTAAAAAATAAATCGCACAATACAAACATTACTACAAATTAATCAAGCAAAAATCTCAAG
Source organism: Hyphantria cunea (assembly GCA_003709505.1). Taxonomy (NCBI): domain Eukaryota; kingdom Metazoa; phylum Arthropoda; class Insecta; order Lepidoptera; family Erebidae; genus Hyphantria; species Hyphantria cunea. The sequence goes on from PKRV01001042.1 coordinate 519,403, forward strand.
GAATACTGAACTTTATTCGACTAACTTTTAAACTTTCGCGTTTCATGATACAACAATATTTTTTTATTTATCACTTATTTAAAGGTATACCTTTGATTCGTCTGACATTTCGACCATGTTGCACTAGCCGTGGTCTCAGGCTGAATAAGTGATCGCGTTAATTCCCGTGAAAATAGATAGATAGATAGATAGATAGAAAACTCTTTATTTGTACACCGTTTTTACAATATTAATTGAATACATAAAATGATCAACATATAATATAATTTACAAAGGGCGGCCTTATTGCCAAAAGCAATCTCTTCCAGGCAACCATAGGATGGATCAAAAACTATCGGAGAGACTGTAGCAGTTGACGGTGCAATTACTTTTTAAAGAATAAAATAGAATAAAAGAAAATAATTATTTTGAACTTTATGATATCGAAAGTAGAGTTTAAAATTGTTATCAAATATTCAATTGTACTTTTGACGCGTGCATACAATACACCTTCGCAATTAAAGGCCTCGGTCAAAGACAGTCGAAATCGAAAGGAAGCTACTCCGGATGTGACGTAACAGTCTTCAACGGACATGGTGAGGGACTCTTGCACCTGATTACGACTTCCGAATTTAAATTGGAATGTCCTAGGTCTTAATGCGGATGAATAATGGTGAGAAGTTTTTTATATTTGTTGGGTTCTTGAGAAACAATTGAATCTTTTGTCACAGCATTTTTTGCTCTTGAATGAATATATGTACATACATATTGGTTTTGATACTTTTTAAGGCTCCGTCCTTCTAAATCCCCTGCTTAGATCCCACGGGGGATTTATTTGAAAGTTTATATGAACACAACGTTCATTTTTGATCTCCTGCTTAAACCTATAGGGGATTTATTGATTTTTTTGTTCGAATGATACAGTTAAGACAACCCTATCGGTTTTTTATAACGTTATGGATAGCAATTTTAACGTAAAAACGTTTTAAGAACTTATTAAGTGTAAGTGTACGTTTCTGAAGTAAAATATAAGAGGCAAATTTTCTTTTATATGACCATTTAATATTAGTAAATATAATTCGCTCCACCTCTTTTATGGTGTTACGGTGTGTTATTATGGAACAATGGGTGTAACGGCCGGTCGATGACATTACAAACCGTATTAGTATGCCCAATGGATTATATACTGCGACGTTTATAATTTCATAAGCATCAGGTGCCGGTGGCGCAGTGGTAGCGTACGCGACTGCTGTCCATGAGATCTCGGGTTCGAATCCTGGGTCGGACCAAATTTTTGTATGATCTACAAATATTTGTTTCGGAGTTCGGATGTTTTCTATGTATGTGTTTTAAAAAAAAGTATTTATGTATTCATATCAGTTGTCTAGTACTCATAATACAAGCTCCGCTTAGTTAAGAACTAGATGGCGTTGTGTGTTAGATGTCTAAAATATTCTGAAATGAAAAATTATTATTAATTAGGGCCACAGAAAATAGAATTCATATTGCTAAGTAATTGCTCAAGTAGCTGACGGTGGGTGACTACGGACTACGTAAGTTCACAATAGTTAGCGCTACTTGGGATAGGCATTCATTCAGCTGTGGAACACGATATTTATGACCAGATGATGTCGGTCACTAATAGTTAAAATGACTGGCAACGGATGGATTTAGACGGCCCAAGACCAAAATAGTTGATGCTCTATGGGATAAGTATTCGTTTAGCAATGGATGGCGATAGGTAGAATAAAGCCCGAGCCGCAGCTAAAATAGTTGGTGCTCCTTGGGATAAATACTTGTTGAGCAATGTATGGCGATAGGTAGAATAAAGCCTGTGCCTCAGCTAAATTTGGGGATGCGGAACAGCCATCCGTCCGCGCAAATGGCCGGCTCAACGAAATTAGGTGCTAAGCATTTCTTTCATTGCTATTAGGTTACCGGAGCTTGAACCATTTATATTGCCCGTATTTCTGGGGTGGGCGACCTCACGGGCGGCAATGCAGTGATGACTCTTCAGGGAGGTGGTAGTCAGTTGTATTTAGACCCATCTGCTTCTTAGACTCTACGCCGTAAAAAAATATTTTCGAGTTGTGACGGGTAACAAGTTTAAGTTAATAGACAGTTATCCAGCGACCGTAGTCCAGAAAATATAATATAAGCCAAGTAGCAAACAAGACATCTCCTTGAAATATTATACAAAGTGGAAGATTGCCAGGGGAATGGTTTCACAATCAAATAGGTCATCAGTTTCACGTATTCCGTGAAAACTTCAACCAGATGTCACGGTTCTAAATCCATTATTGAGACTGACATACTCTGTGACTAATTGAGACCCTGATACCCTAGGAATAAAGAACACTAAAATCACTGATAGCTTCTAATTCTGACTGCCTGAAATTCTTATATTTATTATTATTGCCTCGGTGGCGCAGTGGTAGCGTAAGCGACTTCTGTTCATGTAAACATTTGATCATATGTTTATATGATCTGTAAGTATTTGTTTCGGAGTTTGAGTGTTTTCTATGTACAATATGAATGTATTTACAAAAAAAGTATGTATGTATTTATATTAATTGTCTAGTCTCCATGGCACAAGCTAAGCTTAGTTTGGGCCTAGGTGACGTTGTGTGTTGAATGCCCAAAATATTATTATTAGAATTCATCTTAAAAGAGAAGACGAAACTATACATATACTTACGCCTCTAGCTCCGACAGAGTACCTTATATCAAAGGCTCACATTTTGCTCACTTTGCCATTAATTTCACTTATGAAGTAGGAGGTAAGGGTGAGGTAAAGCATTCACCCGGGTAATTTGAGATTTAGATGGTAAAACTAAAAGTTTATTAAAATAGAGAAAAATTGTGAGTCAGATAGCAATATAGGGATAAAATTTATGGTACTAACTCTTCGAACTGTCTAACCCAAAAACCCTAAAAACAAACGAGAAAATCCATCTCCAACTTAGCAATAAATTAAACTTTCATTTCATTAAACATAATCATAAACTTTGATAGAATTAAACGAAGCATTTGAAACCGGTTGGTTTCATAATGAGAGCTCGCATCCTATCGGTCGGGTGACCTTGTGGCTTGTGGCGCATTGTTTGCAGTACACGGCTACATATGCCACCTGTACTGTGTGCCTAAGGTTTGAATGATTAATGTTGGTGCTATTGTGATATGTAAAGGCTTGTAATAAATTTAAATCCTTATATTTTTCAAGTTTTCAGTTGGATTTATTAACTCTGTCTAAGTTATCGTCTGAAGCATCTTTCAAAATAGAAATTAAAGATTTGCTCCGAGTAAAACTGACTCTGTCATGTAACCTAAGTAATATAGAATCAATGAAAGAAGCCTGAATAATTAGACCTTAAAGTACAGACATACATACAATTAATAAAAAAAATACTTACAAAATAATTTGTCTTTTTTGGGACTTCTCCAGTGTCATCAGCCTGCATGTTTGTTGTTCCTATATCCTTGTGATGTTGCCGTACGGTACAGTAATCTTCTATCGCGTTCGGTGTTGACATCGCTCCTCCAGCTAAAAAGCAATAAAACAAAAAAATGCAGTCATAAGGACTGCCGACAAAAGCGAAAACTTATAACTTAAAATTTTATGTGTAAAGTTACTGTGTGAGATATTTCACAATGTTTGAATTACAATCATCAACATTAAACATACGAAATCATAAGATTTTCCCCTACCAAAAAGTGCTAAACGCGGCTGAAGAAGTTTTCACTTCAAAAACGATGAGGGGCAGTCTTTGGGAATTGCCGATAGAAGTGAAAACTACGTAACTTGTGAATTGTATCGTTGAGCTTTTAATAACACATTACACACATAGCTCTTAGAAAGCGTTCGATGACGATGACGAGAGATCCATGATTTTAGTGCACTCAAAAACTGCTTACCGCCCGTCCAAAGAAAATTTCTGTAATAATTTCAATAATATTATCCCTCGGCTCCAGGCCTTTCGTAATTGTATGGACAGGTATGAAATTTTGAGAACTGGGTACACAATAAACAAGACAAAACATTTTTGTTATAAAAACGTGACTTATCAGTACTAACGCAGAACCTGCTAAACCATGATATATAATACACATGTAATAAATAAGCCTTAGCTATTATGTTCCAGCCGTGTTGTGTTAAAATACACAATGTAACATACTTTATTCATCGTTATTTGACTATTGTTTGAGAACATAACTTGCCTTCGTAAAAGAAGCTTAGATTAAAAAATGAAGATAAGTGTTTAAATTAAAATGCATTATTAATTATTTCTCACAAACATTATGTTCCAGCCAATTTTTCCAATGAAATGCCTTACGTTCTATTGTATAAATGTTTCTATTTTACATTTCATAATTCTGAATAATTTTTATTTAATTGTATTTGCAAAACGGTTTTAAGTGCTAAAATTCAAGTTTAAACTAAGATTCATAAAATAAATTTTAAACTACATTCATAACCATACCTATTCCTGTGTATTATATATTTAACGTAGATAATCTATCTATAAATTTATTTACTTTTTTTGAACATGTATTCATCTCTAGGTTGTTTAAGGTTTTGGTTTTTTATGCATATGATTAAAATTGGAAAAAAAAAATTTGGAATAATTTGATTGGCGTATTACGAATTGTAATCACTTATTAGTTACACTTATGAAATCGTTAAATGTTAAATTATGTAATGTACAGAGGCAGATAAAGTTATTTTATTTCCTGCTGTCGGAAGTATCGACATAATATTTGTATGTAAAATATTTAAGGAAGTTTTAGAATAACGTAGGTTTGGAATCTACACAGGATAATGTTGGTAGAAATTTCTGCCTGCGGCTATAATCGCATAAATTTAAACTAAGTCTAGCTGGATAAACATAAAGAAGTTGAATTACGCCCCCCGGGAGAGTTAAGTAGTTTTTAGGATGGGACTTGTCCTTTATTAATAAACATCTTTTAGTATACACATTTTAAGGGAAAAAGAACATGAAAATAGGTTAGATAGTTTCTGGAGTTCATCGTGACTAATGTGGCACGAGAATTATGTATAACAGATTTACGATTTAGGTATCAAACGAACGTCAGTAAAATGTGTCAAGCTTTAAGATAAAATCAACTGCTTAGGAACTTCTTGTCTAACCTTTTGATTTACCTCGGCTATATAAGTTCCTAAAACTTGGTCAAATTCATTCGCAGGGTAATCTGACTAATTCTTTAACCACCATTGCCAAATAACATAAACGTATTTGGACTTGTGCCAGTAAATATGCTATACAGTTTACACTGGTCTATTTACTTTACAATAATAATTATCGCTTTATTGTACACCAAATTACTTACACAGGTAACACAAAACTAGGAGGTACAATTGGCGGCCTTATCCCACAAAGGCAATCTCTTACAGGCAATCATAATCATATATAACTCTATGTATAAAAGTGGCAAACGAGCTGATAGCTCTACGTGATAGCAACTGAAAATGCTCATTGAAACCTGCAACTCAGAATCACAAGTGCGTTACCCCATTTTGAGTTCCTCTCTGTCTTATGATCAGAGTGGAGGATTATGGAATTCTTTAACCACTCACGCAGAAAAATGTGGCTAAAGTCAATACTTTAGCCACATTTTTCTGCGTGAGTGGTTAAAGTTAAGTGGTTAAAGTGGTAACCAATGTTAATACCGGTTTTCTCTGAGGCCGTAGTATTATTCCGGTCAAACAAGCCCATTTGCCGAAACATGGTACTCTCACGGTTTACTTAAATTATTTATACGTGTAAAGGTATATCTGAGAGGTTTACCTGTACAGTTGAACTTTAGAGGTACGACTAAGCAGGTATGCCCTCTACTTAGCTTGAGGTTACCTGATCATAGATGTATGTATTAGACACGGCAATGGATCGTGGTTATCAGAAAATATTCGTTTTATGATAAATTAACATCAGAGTAAGTGGCGAAGTGTGAGAAGAGAAATGCATACTGATCGACCTACAAATAAATACATTTTCGACTTACATACTGCTTTCTAAATTACTAATTATGTTTGATCAAGATATAAAGTGAAAACTTTATATAAAAATGAAACTAAACTAGAAATATTATAATTTATACGTAACTTAGGAAAATTACGCATAAATACTGTACACCGTAGTACCTACTACGGTGTATAACATTAAGGTATATAACGGATACCGGCATTAGTAACTGGCATCCATTGCCTTGCCGTTACTACGTTATAAATAATAATAAATTGAGACAACATCACATAATTGTCCTGGTCCCAAACTGCAAACGCCCATTCCTAAAAGGCGATTACTGATCTGTTTCTTGATGTCTATTCTCAGGGGTGCTCGGCACCCACAATGTATTTCTCATGGGTGCTTGAGCCCCCAAGCACCTACAGAGTCGGCGCCCCTCGGTAACCTGTTAAGCATAATAGGAATCCTTCGTAGGCGTGACAACTATCACTAGCGTGACAAATTTATTCGTACATTAATTTGCATGTGTGCTAATGTATAAAAATATAATTTCTTACGTCATAAGACGTCAGTAGTCTTATGTAAAAGTTTATCGTTTGATAATATACAATACTGTTCAGAAAAATCGATATCTTTTTGATCAAATTACTCTTCCTCATCAGCCTAATGCAGTCCATAGCTGTGCATAGCTCTCTCCCATTGCACGCTACTCTGATCGATTTTAGGCTTCTCATATCCAGCCAAGCTTAACTTTGTGCAAGTCTAATTAGTCTTCATCATTAGTTTTAGTGTTATAATGACTTCGCAGTGTTATAACTCCATTTTAAATTGCCTACAACATTTTAAATGTAAAAAGGATAATATTAAGTGAGCAATAAGTTACTCTTATTACTTGTACCTACGTCATACTCACTAATTCATCAATCGTGGAGCCTAACAAACGCTGCGGTATTAAACTTGAAATTTTGGGGTCTTATTTCTTATATATTGAAAGCACCTTTTTAAAAAGATTTTTTGGAAATTTCAAGGGGTTAAATAGGGCATCAGTGGTTGTATTGTAAGTTCGTTCGTCTAGTCTAGCCGTCTAACAGCTAGTTCTTGGTAAGAGTATTTTGTACACCGTTTTGATTACATGCGGTAGGTATATACCCGGGAACTTATCGTATATATTCAAAAACCATTCTGCATGCTGTATACTCTGGAATTTAAATATATACAGCAATAACACAGCAATAGATTGAATAATAATTGTTGCACTCATTCCTGCAGTTACATACGTACGTAATAAAAATTTATAATATTCTACAACTGGAGCTAGTCAGATCATCAAGTTTCTTGAACAATATGTTGTACATCAATAGGGTAGTTGACTGTATCGTATATAAATACCTGTTTCCTTCGTCAAAACCAATATTACAAAACATCTCGCAAAACAAAAATGTAATTATTACAGCTTTTTATATCTATTACAAATTTTAATCAAATAGACATTAAAATATATTGCTCAATTGAGTAGTCTATAAGAGTGACGTCACAAGTTTGTATTTAGTGCATTTTCATGCAACGTTATCGTTGTGACAGATGATAAAAGTAACTAATTTAGGTAACGTGTCATCTACCCTATTGCACAGTTTTTGGAATCATTCTTCAAAATAAAAGAAGGATTTATCGTCTGTCTAACTCTTAAGATTGTACCCAAGATACGTTCCCCATGATCTGAGAAGAGACTCTGGCTACTGCATTTGCTGACGCTCTGGTTGTCTGTCTGTTAAATTTACTAATTCTTTTTCAGTATAACTCACATTTTAACAGGTTGGATAAAAATAAATAAAATAAATAACTTATGGTCAGAGCAGAGCATCGAGGTGGTTAGCTATGGCAATGAGAAAATTCTGAACAAATTATTTTGTAAACTCGTCACTTTTTATCTCGTTATTATTTTATTGTATTTATGTAAATATCACGGTGAAGATTTAAATATTTTTTCTTTGTTGACAGCTTCTTCAAAACTTGGGCAAAGTAGATCGCACACTCGACGATATATTCGAAGAACACCTCCAGAACTTCAACAGGCAACACCAGCAAGCGACCCGGTTGCAGAAGGAATTCAATAATTACATAAGATGTATACGAGGTAATTGACTTTTTCCATGTAGGCCTTTGTTATTCTCCTATTGCACAAGCATCGACTAACGTGTCAGATAAATTTAAGCTCTTTAGAAAACTGTGAATATTCGGCAATTACTGATGATTTTTAACCAACTGTTAAAACTACATATAACTTGACCGTCGTGAAATACATTGGCCTCTGTTTTATCGGTAGGCATCGGATACTTGTAAGCTTTTCATTACATGGTATCAGATCAACTATCTTTATTAGTTCATTTATCGACCTTTTTTATGTGTGGCCCTGCCAAGATGATTCTACTCTGCCTGATGGAAAACATAAGCAGAATCCAAGAGTGGAAGTCGCTATACTCATAGTTAATTCAGACAATGCAACAATGCAGCATGGTGACGCACACTATTGCGGCCTAGTAAAGCTTCTGCATCATTGGGCCTCCGATCTCGCTCTCACCAACGAAACACGACGCTGATATTTAGTCTACTTAAACTCGGTTTCAAGGCAGGTACCTATCAGACTTCTTTCATTTTTTTCTTCTATTTGGAGTGCTGTTATCCTGCAGAGTTTGGTGTATCTGCATATCCTTTTATCGTAAGAGTTCAATGTAGAGCCACGCTATGATTTCAGCATGAGCGGACCGGCTCGATCGGGGCGGTACTACCCTCTCACAAAATATTAACCTAAAACGACAGCAATCGTGCACGAGTCGCTTTGGCCAGCTCCTAAATAAAAAAAAACATCGATTGTATTGTAGTTCAACTCGATTCCCATCGTTAAAAATATTATGAATAACATTTATTTTACCACTGAAGATATGCTCTATTCCAGCGGTTCAAACGGCGTCCAAAACGTTGATGGAGGCGATAACCGAGGTGTATGAAAGCGGGTGGTCAGGTCATGACCTTCTGTATGTGCAAGCTCAGAACCTGGAGATGTTGTGGCAGGACTTCTCGCACAAGCTCGGCGACCAAGTGCTCATACCCCTCAATACGTACACCAACCAGTTCCCTGAATTCAGGGTAAGTAGAAACAGTCTTATACGAGATATCGAGGTAGAAATTGTTTTCTCATATTAAGTTTTATGTGTTTCGCTCGAATAATGGCTGATTTTGTTAATCTTCTACGGGGAGAAATTAACTTATTATTTATTGTGTTGTTCCATTTACACTTGTGTCCCATTTTATATAGGTAGGTCGGACGATGATAAACGTTTTACTTTCGCATTTATAATAACAATAACATAGGATTGTATGAATATTTTATTTATTTCTTAAGATCAGCGTCAGGCTTACACTAATGTGACGGTATGATCCTTAGTTTTATACTAATATAATAAATTCAAAAGTAACTCTGTCTGTCTGTTATTCTGTCTCAAGGCTAAACGATGAAATTCGGTATGTATAGAGATAGATTCCACCTTGGAGAAGGACGTGGTCTACATATTATCGCGATAACGGAAATACACGCGGGGGGGGGGGGGGCTGCGGATGAAAACTAGTAAAACATTACTAACATTACTTTAGCGTTCGGCATTCGGAGATAAAGAAAAAATTGCAATAGCTTCTGCCACCTTAACAATTTTTTTCTAGCAAATAGTACTATCGGCAGTAGACGCGACCGCCGTATTCGCAATATATTTTTTCTATGGAACAGGGGGCAAACGAGCGGACGTATCATCTAAATAAAAGCAATTACCGCCACCCATGGACACCCGCAACACTAGAGGCATCACAAGATTTCAACAACAATACGCAGCAAGGCTTCAAATCTAGGAGCTATAAAAAGTATAACTCCTGGTTTTGAAGCCTTGCCACGGAATAATTTAATACGAACATATGCAGATCTTTAGTTATAAAATTCATATCTATCGTGTCTATGGTCACTGAGTGACGTTTTAAAATTACTTGAAAACGAATCTAAAGTGATATAAAAGCTGGCAAAGCAGAGAGAAAAAACAGTTCGTTGGAAGTGGTCCAATAAAATGTTGAGTGATTTTACTATCCTACTTAATATCTGAGAAAAGAATATAATTAATCTGGTTTGATCCACAAATATATTATTAACTGTCTGAGAACTTCAGTTTTTAATTTTCAATTTGTTTATTTGTACATGTCATGGCTAGGACGTAACACCGACCACTTCACGTTATTATCATTATTCATGAGATTAATCTCGACTGTATAAATGATGATGACGATGTTCTCCTAGCCGATTACGTCCACCAGACCAGCCAACTACGCGGGAGATTATAGTGCACAAGTGTGTGCGCAAACACAGGTGTACTCTCTGTTCTCTCTCTCTTATAATCCGATGGAACGGTTAACCGACACGATTGGGGAGAGATTAGGCACAGTACCGCACGCTTTACGTGCTCTCTGAGGCACGGGGGTTTAGATACCAACTTTCAAACTCCGAGCTGTTTTTAAGTTTTCCATAATGAGAAATACTCAATAATTTTTTTACCCTACCCGAAATTCGAACCGGAGACCTCTTGATCGGTAGCTACGTCAAACGCTAGACCAACGAGGCAGTCAGTGATAAAATTGGGTTTCTCTATTATTTGGCCATGACACACTTAATTTTTCTGGTAAAGATTCGAACGTAAAAATCTAAATTCATTATATTCATTTTATCAATATCTTTGCAATTATGTTATTGAAAATGTATTACGTACAAATAGTTTCTTGGTGATGTTTTGGGTAAGTGCGGTCGTGATTTCACTTATCATCATCTCAGTTCGCCTAATTTGATGATTAGGAACATCCACTGATGGACAAAGATTTCTCTCAAGGCTCTCTTCAGCAACCTGTCCTGTGCTACCTGCATTCAGCGGTTTCATTCAAACTAATTTATAAAATTGACAATTATTCATTCATTTTGAGCTTCTTGAGCTCTGTTTCCTGATCTGGCGATATTCTAGATTTAGTATTCAGTCAATCTATTTTAGATTTCATAGTACAAGCTCAGCTTAGTTTAAAACTAGATGTATCTAAGCGACACTCCTTTTTTATAGACCGAAACCCGATTTTTATACTCCTGTCAACGTTAGCCTTTTATGTAAATTTGTAAAATTCGTGTATGTAGATTAGGCGTGCGATTACAAGTAAACTCACGTCAGTATTTATATTATTAGTTATGACTGAAGTGTATTCTAGTGACGTTTAAAAGTATATTTTTCGTCTTTTGATCCGCCAGCTTCGCCAGATGTGGATGCTGTGTTATATATATGGAACTGACCTTGACGGCATATGTTCAGCTTTCTCTCATACGCTACGATATTTTTCTTTCAATTAAGAAGGCGTTTACGTCAATTGAAATACTTATTTTTTTTTGTACTAATGATTTTATTATTACAATTTTTTTAAAATATATTTTGTAGGAAAATTAATGATTCGTAAGCAGACATACAAATAGGTATATTAAAATTATCTAAACTTTTGGAAGTGTCCGTGTGGTGATGGATTAAGAAAGCCTCGGTGGTGCAGTGGTAGCTTATCCGACTGCTGTGCTTGAGGTCTCGGATGCGATTCCCGGGTTGGACCAAATGTTTGTCTGAGTTTAAGCGTTATCTATGTATAATATGACATGACAAGCGTTATCTATGTATAACATGACTACACGGTTGGCCTAGTGGTTTCAGTGGTCGCCACACCGCTTTCTACTGCGCCAAGTGTTGTGGGTTCAAATCCTACATGGGACAACACTTTGTGTGATCCATAAATTGTTGTTCTAAGTCAGGGTGTACTTTGTGTCCGTTTCATGTATGTTTGTAATGATCCCCGCGACACAGGAATTTATATTCCTAATGCGGCAGTTGTAAAACAAAAAAAAAAAGAAAAAAATATATGTACGTATTTACAAAAAAAGTATACATGTATTTCTATCAGTGGTCTAGTACCCATAACACAAGCTCTGCTTAGTTTGGGACTAGATGGCGTTATGTGTTAGATGTCCAAAATATTTATTTATGTATTAGTGACACCACCACCCCTATTGAACCATAGGTGTTGTAAAAGGCGACACTTTGTGCGGCTCGTTGTGGCCAAAGTGGTATTGTAGGCCTTCTTCTTTCTAAAATGAGGCTTGTGTCCATCAGTTGACGATTAAAGACTGTTGAGGAAATCATTGGAATAATAGATTGTCTCTAATTGCTATAACAGGAGTGGTGTGTTCAACTATAGCCCTCTGTCTACCCAGTTCATTGGAGGTGATTGTACCGTAACTATAATATAAAAAATGCACAAGCTGCAATTAAACATTTAAAAAGCCCCGTAGTAATCACACTCTAAAAATGCATCATTTTGGAAAAGAGCTGATAGTCTGACACTGCTGTACCGATATTAACCTTACATAGCTAAGAGCCACCGCAAGGAAACTTTTTTCTTTTGGCTTTCAAATGAAAAAAACGTATCAAAATCGATTTATCCATTTGAGAGCTACAACGTTACAGACAGACAGACAGACAGACATCGACACCAAACTTTCAAAAGGGGGTGTTATGACACCTCTCTTTTTGCGTCAGGGGTAAAAAGGAAGTTTATTGGTAACGAATTGTTGAAACTGTGTTAACTATTCAATCAAATTTACAGTTTATTTCCCAGTAATTATCATATAATCTACATATTTATAAAGCAGACTTTTGTCTGAACAATTAAATTATAAGTAGATACATAATATGAAATAATGTGTTTACAGAAAAAGATAGAAAAACGCGGCCGTAAATTAGTGGACTACGACGGACAAAGGCACAGCTTCCAGAACTTGCAGTCGAACGCGGCGAAGAGAAGGGATGATGTTAAGGTAAATAAACATTGTTAGGATGTCGCATCCTTGTGTACTAATTGTGACTGGTATATAGAACGTCACTAGCAGTGTCATGGAAGGAATCCATCCTGAATACATATATTATTGGAGCAACCAAACACAACACACATCATCATGTAACGAAAAAGCTATTGGAAGGGATAAGATCTTAATATACAGGGCCCACTGTAAGATCTTTTATTTTTTTATGAATATGGGCAAACGAGCAGACTTGCCGCCTGAAGGCGTACTGTATATGTAGTGTAAGTGTGTATGTAGTTTTTTTAAGCGATTGCCGCCACCCATGAACACCCAGGCAACACCGGAGGCGACACATGAAAGTTACCGGCACGTTGGGTTGGGTTACTCACTCGGTGAAACAGCGCAGACGCTGTGTCACACCGGTTTCTGTGAGACCGTGGTATCACTCCGGTCGAGGCGGTCGTATGACGAAGGTCCCGCGGTAGAAACGTGACGTTACTTCACAGTTATGTTGAGCGATAGTTGGATTCTTAAAAGTTACGTGTGAAAAAAATATGGAAAATCTAGTTTTATAGTTTAGAAAATGAATAAAAAATTAAAAGCTAACTTTCATCTTGAGATAAAAATTTATGTTAATGTATTTTTAGAAATGGACACTACTATCCAGAGAAAGAGACTAGTAAAGTATTTCGCTAAGAAAAAATGCATTACCAAAATTAAACAAAAGCTTAAAAAGGCAAAATTATATATAGTCCATACGGTATTAGTGTGCAATTTTTAAGAAAATAGTGAGGTACCCTGACTAATCAGCCCGGAGCTTAATAAGCCAGGGAATTGACCAATGCATCACTATTTTCTAAACGCGTATGGATAATAGTATGTTTGACTTTCGAATGACATGAACATAGGATTGTATTTCATAGAATCGTACTATGTTCCAGGTGACAAAAGGTAGGGAACAACTGGAGGAAGCTAAACGAACGTACGAGATCCTAAATTCTGAACTGCACGACGAACTACCGGCGCTGTACGACTCGCGAGTATTGTTCTACGTCAACAATCTCCAGACACTCTTCTCGGCTGAGCAGCTTTTCCACTCGGAGAGTCATAAGGTTAGCTTCTCGGAATTATAGGTGGAGGGTTTAAAAGTCATCCTTTGTTTCCACGGTGAAGCGGTTGTCACGAAACAGGACCGTTGTGTATCGTATATCAATATGACACCAGTATTCGTAGTGTTAGTCAGCAAGTTGAGCGAACCGTGTACGTGTGCAGGTGTTCGGCGAGCTGGAAGCCATCACGGACAAGCTGGCGACGGAGTGCCAGCGCGGCTCGTACAGCAAGAAGCTGGCCAACAACGGGTCGCCGGGCGCGCCGCCCGCCGCGCTCGCCAACAACATCAACAACATCAACAACATCAACAACATCAACGGCGGCGCCGCGCACGCGCCGCTCGCCACCGACACGCTGCAGAGTCAGTACCTGCTCGCCTACACGATCCTAACTCACATTGCAATGTTTACGATTAGGTGCTGTCTGACAAAAAAAATATACACACGCTTGCAAAGTCGGTTCCATAGAAACAAACGTGCTAGATATATGTATAGTTATGTGACGACTTCTACATAGTGTCAAAAAACATACTTTAGCGCCATCTAGCGAAGACACCCTGAACTACAGAGTAACAGTTAATCATGTATCGCAATATAAAGAATTCTCACGACGATTACCATATATACAACTTCTCAACATCACCTGCTGGGCCGTGGTCCGCCAATTATAATCACCTCGCCTGGTCGGAATATCCTTTGTGTTGGAAGAACAATAACACCCGTACCTCCACAATACTTAAAATGCGTTTCGAAACAAGGTTCTACGTTTAAATAGTAATAGTAACATTTGCTCACATGTCTAAATTAGAAGTGATATGTAATAACGTAATGTACTTTCTACGTAAAAATTAAAACGTTATCATACCTGACTATTGCCAAATCATTCATTTTTACAGTTTATTTAAAAAAAAACTAAGAGTTATAATGTAAGTAAAAACGAAAACAAAAATTTTTTTTCGAATAAAATTAGATAATTGTCTGTGCATAACAAAATAGACATTAACAAAACTACAAGTTTTATTTATTTTGTTTTGGTGCCATTGTGCATATAATTTCCATAAAAAAAAGAAGTGAATACACTGCATCTTTTTTAACAGCTTATTATGTCATTCAAATAAAAAAAAATTAAAAACGATTACATTTACAAAAAACAAGACAACTGGAACAAATAGTGCTGTCCCATGTGGGGTTTGAACTCAGGGAACTCAGTAGAAAACCACCAGGTGACCGCCTTGTTGGGTATAATCGGCATTCAATAATTTGATAAAAAAAACGTCTCAATATACAGGCCTTATAGTATTTAAATGCCTTAGCATTTAACTCAATTTTTTAAAACAGTTATTGTATACTGTACTTGTGAGCTAATCAAAAACTCCCCTTTTAACAATCACAACAAATTAAAATCTACAATCGAATCGTTGTAATCCTAATCCTGATAAATTACTTAGAAAAAAGTATCATATCTATTGGTGGTATATCCAAACCGTTTCAGTTAAAAATGGCAGACAGCATCTTTATTAAAACACACTCTATTTGTATATATATATAAACTTTTTAGCTTGAACATTGTGTTTGTTTCGTGATTCAGTTCAGCTAATTCGAATGGATTGTTTTTGACGTGTGTTGACGTTGTACTGTGATATTAATATACATATACGAGTATATGGCTGTAATTATTCAAATCGTTTTGCAGTTAACCATTTTATTTTGCAGTATTAGATATATATACATGAAATAGAATGTCTTTGGTCTATAACTGCACAGTGATTTAGAATGTTTTTGGTTACTATTTATGTTGTAAGGTGACTTTGGTAAATAAAATAAAATTCTTAAAAATATTTGCTACCTTAAAAAAATGATTGTGTAAATTTTTGGTATGATAAAATCAAGTTTGTTTTATCAATGCCTAATGAGAAAAATAATTATTGCAGTTTTATTAAATACACAAATTGACGAAATAAAAACCTTTAACAAATCCTAAAAGCGAGCAAGTTTTTTTTAGTATATTTTGTTTACTAAAGTCACCTAAAAAAACTAACCGGCTTGTGTTGCATGCGTGTGTAGCGCCCCCCTCCCCGACCACTCCCAACGGAGCCGCGCCCGCAACGCCCACCCCTCGAGCCGACAAGCCTCTCCCCGCGCCACCGACTACCGACAACAACACTACCCCTGTCAACAATACTACCCCCGTCAACAACACTACCCCCGCCAACGACACTACGCCTACCAACAATAACAACAAAGAAGACGAAATTAAAAAAGAAGAAACTAAAGAGGAGGAAACAAAGGAAACGAAAGAGGGCAGTGACAAGAGCGACAAGAAAGTTGAAGAGCTGTACGATATACCCGTTGGTATGTATCGCACTAATACTTAGACATTTGGTTCCACGGCTAAAGAGGGACATAGATAGGTACTAAATGAGAAATGTTGTCGTAGTTAGAGCATGCTAATGCTGGCTACCATTTTTTTACACAACATTGCCCCTATAAAAAAAGGAAACAACTAAAACTAATAAACGACCGTTCTAATGTTAAACAAGTGAATTTAAAATATTTTCTGCTAATCCATGCAGTGAAAAACATTTATGTGTCACGCCTGGCAATAAAAAAGTACTTCCTAAAATTGATAACCTTATTTTTTTTTTATAACATATAAAGACTAAATTTTATTATATCGGAAACGTTATAAGTATTTTTCTCTTCTTAAGTCAAATTAAAATCCTTATTTAATTGACTTAAGCTGGTTTTTGCTCCAAACCCAAAGGACCTGAGCATACCTATATAAAAGTTTAGCTGCAGGCGTTCAAGTTCAAAGAATACTACTAAATTCGAAATACTATAATACCCTTAAATGCACAGGCCACTCATGTACCATTTAATTTGGTAGGGTTATAGCATAGCTAGTATGTTACACAACTTTAGGCTATAAGCAGTAGACAAATACCAGCACAATTCTCTCAGGGTCGCCGGTACCACCTGAGAAGTCAAATAATAGCGACGAAAAGAGACAACAAGTTGACTCTGAGCCGAGAGAGAAAGGGACGGATGACAAGCAGGACGAAGTCTACGATATACCCGTCGGTAAGTACAACACGACTAAGAATGTTGGTATACATTCTGTATAAGCTTGGTGAAGGTATAAAAAAATATATAATTCTATTACTGAAAACTAAAATTGACATATTATCATGAGTATTTTTAGTGTATAAATAAAAAAATATAGCGTATGTAAAAGGCAATGGGTAATGTATATTTTACTTAACATAAGTGCGGTTGTAAACCGCCATGTATATTTAAAAAAAACGGAATACAAAAAAAATGATAAAAATAATACCATGAAAATCGATTTTATTAAAAACGCCAAATAAGCAAGAAACTAAAATCAAAATGTACTTTAATACTATTTATCACTTCCAAATTTAAGGCTCGTTATCATTAGAGTAATATCAATGTCTCCCAGTAAACTGGTGTGCTGAGCAGTTTTGTCTTTGCTTTCTATAAATAATTGAATGAGTTACCTGGGGCTCCAAAAAAAACTGCTATTCGGTTCTAAATTAAGAAGAATAAGTTTAAAAAAATCTGATTATGTATAAACTTTTGATATAATTTATGTAGCCTGTGTCACCTGCGTCATCATTATAAGACTTGATACCTCATTCATTAAAATCGATTCAAACATCGTAAACTGCCGCAACTATTACCATTCGTCTTGGTTTCGCCGTGTTTGGGTAAAAATCATAACAATCAGTCCAACTCATTTTATTTGTATTGGAGACTATTGTACTGCTTTGTAATACTGTATTATAACAAATGTCATCGATGGTATTATATGTACATTCATATTTTTCAAAGTAAGTACCTTAATATGTACATGATGCACCGATTAGTTGTTGTCAATGGATTAACCTGTCAATATGTATTTCAACTTGATATTGCTTCGAGTATTATTTCAATGTTAAAAAAATAATAATTAAATAACTATCTTAATATCTGCGCGATATAATAACAACATATAATTATTATTATTATTTATCACTATTACTTATACTAAAACCTTATTACTATTACTTGTTATTTCTAAAATTCGAACGACTAATACATACTGAATACGAAATTATTATGAGCCTAAAATTAATTTAAAATCGCAAGCATTAATACTTTATTATATAAATCTTATGTATATATAACATAATATAGTATATTTTGTAAATACAATTATATTATGTATTTTTTGCAGTACAACAGGCAAGTTACTTATGTATAATATTTTTTTATGTATGGTTTTTTGGTTTGATTTTGAATGATTTGTTTCAATAATATCTGAGTTTATATTAACAATTAAACATAACAAAAAGCATTTGTTATTTATTATCTTAATATTTTAGCAATGCGACACTATTTCTATATTATTAAACTTATGTTTTATAGGCTTTACTTCATACTAAGACAGCTATACCTTTCGTTCATTGGGCAAATAGCATGTTTTAAGTGGCATAAATAATCAAACGTATTTCCCACGGGTTAGGTCTGATTATTTTTAATTGGTCTGTTATTTTACTGTCTACTGAGCCGAAAACTAGTGATTCGATTCCTATCCAAGACAAATCATAGCGTAACAAGTTAAATTATTTATAAGCACTTTTATGTCATATGTTTGATTTTATTCTTTTCAATTTATTGTTCTGTATGTAATTTTATTATAATATACTACCTGACCATTTCAACTTCTTTTTCGTCTCTTTTCAATCTTGTTCAGCTTTCTAGGCGTGATATTAATAATTTGTCTATATGAGGAACGCCAACAAAACACATATTTAATATTAAAAAAACTAGGAAATAATAACAAAAAAAACACAATATTTACATACAAGTGTCAAAAAAATAATGTGCATCTTCGCCTACTGGTAGCGTTCCCAAAAGGCTGGCAGATTGTCACGTTGAATGGCGATGCTATTCCTAGAAATTATTAAATATCATTAGCATCACTCACAGCACGTACCAGCATTAAATTTTTACTCTGCCCAGGTTCAGCCCAGTTGGAAATTTAAGAGATTTGTGTGTCAATTTATTGCAATCTTAGGGACATTTCTTAGTTTAATCCTGATTTGTTTACATTTAATTGAAAATGGAAAATCTCGTCTCAGTACAGTGGAAAGCTTCTTTTCACTTAAACTTGTTACCCGTGTTAGAATTGTAGAAAACCCGTGTCAGCATAGTAGAAAGTTGGTCTCAGTATTCTAGGAAAGCCTGTCTTAGTATTGTGGAATGCCCATCTCAATATTATAGGCAATCTGTCTCAGTAAAGTCACGTAGAGATATAAAAACTTGTTTCTTTACATCATCAATCATTTGATGAACGTAAGTCGCCAAATGAGTTTAGCATTGTCCCAATATACTGGTATATTTTCAAGCGAGAATAGGAAAGTCCATCTTTGTATTAAAGAAAAGCTTGTATCGCTATTGTAAAAGCTCAGCTCAATATTAAACCCGTTTTTGATGCATAGCCGGACTTATTTGCCATAAAATTATTTGATAGGTTATATAGTACCGTCTAATTCCTTATGTTTTGGATGGGTAACACCGTTATGGGTAGACTAATAAATCCTGCTATACAACAAAAACTGCCACAAACAAAAAGTCTCTCAAAATAAGCCCGACACAGTATTGTCGGGAAGCTCGTGTCAGTATCATAGGTCTCGTGTGAGTATAGTGGGGTGAGTATAGAGTGCGTGTGTGTGCAGGGGCGACGCTGGCGGGGCTGCCGGCCGGCGCGCTGTACCGCGTGCGCGCCACGTACCGCTACACGCGCGAGGACTCCGACGAGCTCAGCTTCGACGTGGGAGAGATCATTCGAGTCGTCGAATACGACGACCCCGATGAACAGGTACCGCTGCTCACACCCCACAACGATTGCACACAGCACTCGAAATTGCTCACACCTGACTGTTCTGTCATACACAAATAACACTCAAAATACTGCTCACACCTGACTGTTCTACACACATAGCACTTAAAATATTACTCACATCTGACTGTTCATACACAAATAACACTGAAATACTGCTCACACCTGACTGTTCTACACACACAGCATTTAAAATATTACTCACATCTGTCTGTTCATACACACATAACCCTCAAAATGTTTTTACTCTGAGTTTTATTTCATTCCCTTTCTTCTTTTTTATTCTTTGTCAGATAACTGTTAAACACTTATCTGACAAAGAATAAAAGACTTAAAATGTGTAGTGAACGAAATGGACTGTTCTGGTGCTCCTGTTCTAACAGGTGTCTGCATCTCCGTATTAAGACCATTACTTTTTACATTAATCTAAGTGTTTTCTGCCTTCTTATTCTTATAAATCCTTCTAAAGATAGTTTCACTTTCAAACATAACAGATGGAATCAAATTATATTTCATTCCGTTCTACCAATAAATGATTGTTAGAAAATACTAAATAAGTTATTTTTGTTAATCGATTTGACTCCGCTATAATATATAATCGAAAGCTTCAAACAAAAAATATTCGAAGCGTTTGTTCATAAAACTTTTTTTATTGGATAGGGCGCAAAGGAGCAGACGAAGTAACGACGGATCTTGTTTGAAATACTATACGGCCGACGGACGTATCTTGACGAGTCCCAATTTCGCGCAGAAGGTTGTGTAATAACTGTCTTTAGGAACAAAATGGTGACATAAAACCCTCAAGCACTCGTATTGGACATCCTTTTCTTGGTTACTTCGTGTTTATTGGTTACTTAGAATGTACATGCGCTAAAGTATCTTCAGACTTGTCATGATACGTCGGTCATATAGTAAGTACCTTTAGCATCTAATTGTTCAGGTTCATGAAATGTTTGTTATATTTCCCATTAGCATTTGTAATGATTAGTGACTAACGATTGGCACTAAACTTAATGGTGTTTTATAGGAGGAGGGCTGGCTGATGGGTATAAAAGAAACGACCAATGAAAAGGGCATGTTCCCCGCGAACTTCACGCGGCCAATATGAAGCGCAGCCGCTACGACCACCGCCAACAACCGCCTGCTACGCCGTAGCACATCGTCTACAGCCACTCGGACACTACGCTAGCTGAGTGCTACGACTGCACAGTGGCGGTACATCAACACGAACTGTCTATTATTTTATTCATTAATCACATTGCGTTTCAATTTAGTTAACGATTATTAAAACTATAATGTTTATTACTTAGTTTAGTTGTTGAATGTTAATAGAGATTATATATTATTTATTATCTGTGTTGTATTACAACGAATTATTATAACAGCTAACGTTTTGTATATATGATGTATGAGTACTGGTTTATTTGTGTCACAGTCGGCTCGGTGTAGGGTGATGATAAATTAAGTAATTTATTCGCGAATTCCATGCCATTAAATACGAAAAATATCTTGCTGCGACCATATCAACAAGTATTGTATCACACGCGTGTTCACCCTAATCCAAGTGTCTCGTAAAACGTGTGTTAAAGTCCTTATTTAAAAAAAAACTATGGCAATATTAGAATGATTATTACATGTATAAAATAAAAATAATACTTTTACAAATCAAAGTTGCTCACGTAATAATATTTTTTACAATTAAAAGTGACCTTAAAAATTTACTCAATAATTAAATCTTATAAAATTATATTTCACCGTAATTTGAGATTATATTTCACCTTTTTTCAATGTTTATTAGTCCACGGACTCGAAAAAAATGCAATTGTTCTTTCAATTATAATAATAACTACCTATTTATGTAAGAGTTTTGAAATTAACGCTTTCTTGTCTAAACGCCGAAGAAAAAAAAAATCAAATTTTGACAGTTTAAGATATTGAACCTTATGACCTTGTCAATAAGACTAGCTTCTTGTATCACTTCACAGTGTTATATTGTTGAACATTTCCATCGACGCATTTCATTACAATTTGATTGCATTTTCAAAGCGAAGTCAGACAATCATATGTAACAAGTTAAGTTTTTAATGTATATAAAATCATTTTGATTTTTTCTTTTGTTAAATCCACATTATATTGTTAATACAAATAACATAGGAAATAAATTAATCTAATATTTAGCTTTTTCAAATCAACATTTATTTAAGTAGGTTTATATTTTTTTTGTAAATTTAACTGCATTAGAACCGGATTACTAACTTTGTAGTAAGATTATTATTAAAATTAGCAACATTGTTGACTGAAAACTTTTAGAAATCAACCTTGTTTAAACAATTTTTTTTTGTTGAATATTTTTCTATTTTATTCTAAATGTCTTCAGTTAATAAAGTATTTACCTGAACCGGACTCCTCTGTACCCAGAACAAACATTGATATTAAAGCCTGTGTCAAATAAGGTGCTTCGAAACTGTACATAATTTATATATTTACAATATAATCCCATATTTTTAGATTAAGACGGTTTGAATTGTGTTCCATTTTTTAGACAAACTACCCAGTGTTTTCTGTTGCCAGTGTTATAAATGAAAATAATAAGGCAACACTGACGATTAAAATATTTATTATATAAACTTTTCTTAATGATTTGCAATATTTGCTCCTTTCGTGTGGAATATTATGAAATAATTGTTTTTATTTTAACAATTTTTTGAACAACTGGCCACTTTTACATGCCGCGGGCGTTTTTAATGATTGCTCAAAAGTAGCTCCGCCCTAAATCATTAGAACTAATGACTTTTATAAACAATTTTGACCTTATCAAATTTTAATATCAATTTTAATGAACGACTGAAGTTTTGTAGCGAAGTGTTGTAACGTTGCGATGTTTTGTAGGAGAACAATCCGACATGTTGAAAGTTGTGGCTTTATCGTCAGTGCCATGCAAAGTCCATATGTAATGTTAATTTATAAGTTTGTTAGGACTTGTACAGTTTTTACAAGCGGAAATAAAATATTTCGAAAAATATCTGTCTTTTATTTTTACCTAAGTGCTATGTCATTGGTCAAAAAAATGTGAAAATATTGTGTCAAGTGACTCAGAACAGAAAACAAATACATGACGAAAAGCTTTCTCTGATTAGTATATACACAATATACCCACAAGTCAATAAATGATAAGTCGGAGTGATACCACGGCCTCACAGAAAACCGGTGTGAAACAGCGCTTACGCTGTGTTTCATCGAGTGAGTGAGGTTACCGGAGGCCTATACCCTAATCCAACGCCCCCTATCCCCCTCACCATCCCCTTTCCCCCCAGGCCGCGATAGTGTGGGTCACCATGCTGCATTGTTCTTTTTCGCATCGAGGATGGTGACCACCCCTCTTGGATTCTGCTCATGCTTTCCATCAGGCAAGGCAGAGTCATTTTGGCAGCTTAAATATATAAAAAAAAATATTTTAATAAAAATATATTTCGGACATCTAACACACAACGCCATTTAGTCCTAAAGTTCTAAGCAGAGCTTGTATTATGGGTACTAGACAACTGATGTGAATACCATACACATAGAAACACCCAAACTCCTAAACAAATATTTTCAGATCATACAAACATTAGGTCCCAACACGGGAATTGAACCTGACACCTCAAACACAGCAGCCGTATACGCTATCGCTGTGCCACCGAGGCAGTCAAGGAATAATTTACTTAAAGAAGTAAAATATATTAAGCTATTCAAAAACTACATAAATCCTGTTGTAAAGATTAACGGTGCTAGTTGGTGTATAAGTTTTCAAAGATAGGTGGACCAATTTTGTCTTGTCGAATCGGTAAATTAAATATCAGAACTACACAATTTTCAATTCAATTTAAACTACAAGGAGAATCTGTGTTATTCTGCAGTAATAAATAAGATCAAGTTTAATATCCACCAAACATCCTTCGCACTCAACAACGGTACTACATACGGTAAATAGTAAACCTTCTAAACCTTATTTAAAACCGAAAATATAGAAAAATAAAGTTACTGCACATTTAAAATGTACAGGAGGAAACCAAATCAGTCGCGTGTCGCGTCGGTATAACTTGAGAAAGTTGAAAGCTCATTTCAAATGTTTAATGACAATTTTTATTTCATTAAAAACATGGCTCAATGAAATAACCGCACATATTTGTAATTCTATTTATTTAGACACCTACCTAGTTCCTATAAAATAAATGGTACTTGCTCGGTTTCTGAACGCACTCCAACTGTCATCTGCGATACATTTTACGCAAGGATTGTTCTTTTAAAAAGAGTCAAATAAGGGGCTACCAAACGAGAAAGCGTAAAAAGGATCTTAATATTTAAGATTGATTGATGGACTGAATAAAAGTACACAAAATTGTTAAGCTAGAAAACATGTTATTTTCCTTAAAACGTGTGTTTACCAAAAGTGAATATGTGTTACAAGACAGTGGTAATAATCCGATAGTCACTTAGAAATGTATCATAACGGGTGCGTATTTGTTGAGAAATGCCTCACCTTTGTGTTATAGCAATGTTTTGTGTTGTTTTTGATGCTATTCGATATCTTGCAGGTGTTGATTGTGATTCTAATCGAAGAAAATAGCAAGGTAAGTAAAATTAGTAAGCATTTATTTAAAACGATTAAGAATATTATTTATATGTTTGTGAATGTTATTTTTTTTTTAAGCTTATTGTTTTTTGTTTCTCACTTTTTTTTACGTCGTTAAGTATTTACTAATTTACTAGTTAAACATAAAAATGAATTCGAATTCAAGATCTCAAATTATTGAACTAATTTATTCAATATTTCTAATACGAAGATAGGGTCTTGTAGTTGTTGCGTTTGATTTGTAGGATTAAATTTTGTCGGTTGTTGTGTTGATAGCTTTAGTGAAATATGCATTTTGAGGTAAAAAAGAAAATTTTTAGCGGGTCTTAAATGGATCTTTTACATTATTGTACATAGGAAAATTTAAGGAATTGTATTTATTTCGCAACTATTTTATATATTTATAAATAGTATACAGCAAGCTACTAATTATTATCACACACACATACATACCGTATCTTTTTTGTAGGTGAAATAAAATTATATTTTTTCTTTAGTTTCCTTATCTTTTGTACTTATCACATATTTAAAAAAAAAATGTTTTTAATAAAAAAATAACAATGTTCATATTATAAGACTAATAATGTTTATTTAAATCTCATTTTTTAATTACCCCGCTAGACGTTGCTGACCGAATATTGACTATCTTGACCTCACTTCTAAAACTATTTTTGACAGTAGATGATAAATACTCTAATATTTAAAAGAATCAACGTACCGTATTCACGTTCTTAAACACATTGCAGAAACGCACAAAAAAAACTGATCGTGCATTTCTCCCCGTCTAAAGAATTGTTTATTAAAACATGAAACATTTACATTAAGATTAAAAACCTAATAGTTTTTAAAGTTTATATTATTTTACCTTTGCCTATTTTTGTAATGTACATTAATATTTATAAGAAGTGTTATTCATTTTTATGATTTTTGAACATTATGAATGTTATGCGACCACCACACCAAAAAACGCTGAGGCCGTACACATGCAACCGCCTAAATGTAAATGATGCTTGTGCCACAATGGTAGATGATAGATAGATGGAATAAACTAATCGAGAGCCTGACATCGCATACCAGGAAACTCATCACACACACACACACACACACCACCTGAGATACATTGCTTGCACACATATAAGCTTGACTACGCTATTATTACTTTCTAAATGTTTGCAAACAATTTTTTGCCTAATAATTATCATTATTATTACTCCTGACTCCTGTGTCCACGAGGAGGCGGATTTCCGAAGGGATTCTATATCCCGTCAACAAAAAAAAAGGGGGCAAATTAGTTCCACGATGTTGAAAAAAATACAATGTTCTTTTTACGAAATTTATTTCAGTCGAATTTCTATTATGTTATTCCATTTTAATTTGTGTTCGTAGTACTTTTTCAATTTGGATTTATGGATTATTTCTTTTTTTGATGATGATGCTATCAAATGAGTAAATCAATAAGAAATATCCAAAACATTCATATGAATTAAAATTCCTGCAGCATTCATGCATATAAATATTTACACCGAGCGGAAATCGAAAACCAACCTCTAACACCCCCTACCCCACCACCTGGCGGTCGAATATTCTCCTCTAGCCATACGGTCGGTATATTTTAAATCGATAGAGCTGTAATATCAGAAAAATCATACAAGCTTACATCCTTTTAATGTTTTCTGTGTTTTTTGTAACAAGACTCAAACATATGGAAATTAGTTATTGATATTGATATAGTTATTTTCTGTTTTACGTATTTTTAAATCTTCGTTTAACAAAGCGACTGATTATTGCTTTGACTATATATATATGTTAAGTTATTAATTAAGGAATGGGCCTAAAACAAATGACACCTAATAGTGTGGCTGTCTATGTGTTCCATTTTAGCGCACATAGTGCTATTATTAATGGGGTGTCAACAGATTCTTCTTCTTTTGATGAAATGGCATCCAGCTAACCAGCTATTTCTGCCAATGTCAAGTGTTTCAAGTTTTCTAGTCTTCGTCCTGATGAAAATATTTATGAAAAATATAGAAAATGTGGATGAGATGAAAAGGGGACGATCTTTTGAAAAAACAAAAACTATCTCCGTCAATAGATTCGTAATAATAGTTCGATTGACGATAATAAATTTCATCAAAGTAAGTAAGTACGAATGAAATAGTTTTTTGAAGTGAAAACTTCTTTAGGCGAGTGAGTTCAGGTGAACAACCTACCATCGCGTCACCGTTACCGTCACCGACATATTGACGTCACAAAACTTCTTTGGCCCAAAAGAAAATCTTATGGGTTCGCGTCACCGACATGCTAATGTTGATCATTTTAATTTAAAAATCATGAAATTTCTAATTTTACACATTAATTTTACAATCAACACAAGTATAAATTAAGTATAAGTTTCTTTTTTACTGCCTCCGTGACGCAGTGGTAGCGTATACAACAGCTGTGCTTGAGGTTTCGAGTTCGATTCCCGGGTCGTATAAATGTTTGCATGATCTTCAAATATTTGTTTGGGAGTTTGGATGTTTTCCATGTTTAATATATATTTATTTACGAAAAAGAACAACAAAAAAAGACCTAGTATCCCTAACACAAGCTCTGCTTAGTTTGGGACTAGATTGCGTTGTGCATGAGATGTCCGAAATATCTATATCTATCTATTTACATCTATTTATATATAGTTATAGGTTTTCACTTCTATCGGCAGTCCTTATGACTGCTACTTTTTTATGGAACAAACGAGCATACGTATCGCCTGATGGTAAGCGATTACCACCACCCATGGACATCCGCAACAAAAGAAGCGTCACAAGTACGTAGCCGGCATTTGGGAGATGTGGAGGGGGTTGGCGGGAAGGGTTGGGATACCTTTGGGTCTCGGGTATCCTCACTCACTCGGTGAAACACTGCGAGGCCGTGGTATCACTCCGGTCAAGCTGGCCCATTCATGCCGAAGCCTGGCTCTACCACGGAGGAACAGCTACTTCGTAATAAGATGATAATTTTCAATACTAAATAATAAATAATCTGTTGGAAATCAAGTTATTTTAACTACTGTGCCTAAATAGGTAGAAGCACATTAGATCACAGATGTGTGTCCTTGGTATGTGATCGGAACAACAATAGACGCGATATCGTGAGCTTTGTTCACAAATACCAACTAGCTGCCAAAATATTAATAAAGCCGCTTACCCGACTGGAATTTAAATTTCGCACAATTTGAAGTATATAGATTACTGTAGGGCTAGCAATAATATACTTTACATATTTATGATGTAAATATACTACACCTATGTCTTCCTATTTAACAACTTCTTTAACCGCCGGCTCGTAAAATGGTCAGATTTCGGCGTAGTGCGTGTAATTTCGCGCGTAGTACACTAGTGCTACAAATCAAAATAAAGCAAATCGTAGTGTAGTCGACTGACGCTCCAATCGCTTGCTCGGAACGGTGCTATAAGATCCTCGCGTTCTTCCATCAACCAAAGGGACCTAAAAACGACTTCTGCGCATCTAACGAATCTGGCCAAGTTACGTGCCGCTCTCTATACCGAATGACCGAGGTTAGTTCGGTATTTTTTTTTATAAATGAATCTTAGACATATCGATTAATCGCCCCCGAAACGCTGATGAACCCGAAAGGTTTGTCATACTACATGCCATGAAGTATTTGGAGCCGTTTACTATTTATTATTACAAGATTTTTTTAAATTGTAATTTTTTGCCAGTAACCTAAACCAATGTCCAGCTAGACAGTAGCAGCCTATTAAAGATTGTTGATGTGTTGATAGTTATACTTCATAAAAAAAGTCAACTTCCTGACCGAAACTTTTTAGTAAACTCCGAAAAACTCAGATGAATGGTTAGAGAGTCATTAAAAAATCCAATTTTTCAACAAAAAAATGTAAACGTATAATGTTGGTTATCGCAACAAAGAGTAGCCTATTTCCTTCTTCAAGAAACAAAGTATCTCTCTGCGGAATTTTATTGCAATCATTGCAGTTTGGTTTGGCCGTGAAAGCGTAACAAAAAAACAGACACGAGTTACTTTCGAATTTACAAAACTAGCTATATACATATATAATGAAAAAAAAAACTATAATAATAAAGAGAATAATAATTTTATTGAATCATTCATAATTACAATATTCACTTAAGTATAACAATCTTACACCAAATTCATTAAAATTTAAAATCATACAATGCAATAAAGACACTTGTCAGTTTTATTGTGCATAATTAGGTTCTGGAACTGATTCCCAAGCTAGACAGAGCCTGTATTTTGGAAACCAGGGTTTAGTCACAATTTTGTTCCAATGTGTTTCAATTAGTATTTTTGGAGGTGACGCCACGTGCAATTTGAAAAAGTTTTAGTGATGTAGTATTTGGTGTATGTTTGTGCAAGTATCTGCGAGGCTTTAGTGTGTGTGTGCGTGTGTATGTGTGTGTGTGTGTGTGTGTGTGTGCGTGTGTGTGTATGTGTGTGTGCGTGTGTATGTTATGAATTGCATGTCAGACATGTCATGTTATGCAGATTTATTTAACTCCAGTGCCTGATAAACATCAGGAGAATATGGATATTATTTAATTTCAGGGCAAATGGGCACATCCAGATTTATTACCAGAATATCCAGGCAGATAAATAAGATATAGGCACTTTATCCAGACACACTATACCTACATGTTTTGACAACAACCTGACGTTGTAACATGGATTTAATAAGCAATCACTGTCTGACCCAAAATCGGTTAGCTGGAATACCTGATTGTATAATAATATTAACTGAAGCTGGTTTACCCCGCGTGAGTGTAATCTCTACAAAATTTCCATATATTCCTATCTTTTTTTTCAACAAATTTATAATTTTCTTTCCAAAAAATCTCTTTAATTGTATACCAAAGCTAGCAGAGATGGTTAACATATTCAGCATGGTAATCAGAAATTAACAGTCCCACAAAAGATTGGTTGTAAAATTTAAATATCATCATCACAGTTATTTTTGGTTAGAAAAAACCATTACAGAACAAAAAATATTAAGGGTTACCACATTTCAAAATTCATTTTCTTTTCAACCAAAATTAAAGAATTACAAATCACTATTACAATCAGATTGTCTCTGGTTCTATGTTCTACGGTCTCTAGCATTAGGGCAAAAAACGCTGTGCGAGCAAGATGACATTAAGGAGCAGTTCTTATGTTAGAGCGTGAAGACAGTCAAAGGAACGTCTTAACTAAACAAGATAAATCTATCAAGTTAGAGCTCATTTGTTTTGTCTTGGTGATTTTTTTAGTGCTGACATCCTCGTATACCTACACAAAAGCTTTTTTTAACTTATATAATATTCAAAATATTATGTTTTTACTGAGTACTGCTATATTTTCAAATAATGTTTTTATTTAGTACATAAGTACACTTGTTTTTCCCTCCCATTCCTCTTTGTTTCAAAATGCTTTGTCACAAAATTACCAACAATCTAATAATGTTTAACATTTACAGACTCCTCAATTACCATAGTGTGGGTCACCATGCTGCTTTGTCCTTATTTGCATTGAGTATGGTGACCACCACTCTTGGATTCTGCTCATGCTTTCCATGAGACAGGGCAGAGTCATTTTAGCAGATAATACATAAAAAAATACAACATGAAATTTTGTCTGATATATAAACACAGCTGGCTGGGTATATTGAAATCTTTTAGTAGGTACGTCTGTGGCCGCCAAGTTCGCTGATATTATCCGACCTCAACCCTGTCTGGAAGACAGGTACAAAGTGCATGAACCCTTAGGACATTGCACTCATAAAATATCCCTAGACGTAGAAATACAATTTTGTAAGTGCTAATAAAATGCAGAAATTACATTTGGCAATTACACAAAGCATTGGTGAAATATCTTTTAAATTCGGTTTAGCTTTAGGCGGGAAAAGTAACGAACAAAATCACATTTGCATTTATACTGTCAGTTAAGATGAAACTTATATAGAGCAGACGCATCGCCTGTTGGTAAGCGATTACCGCCGCCCATGGACACCCGCAACACTAGAGGCGTTACAAGTGCGTTGCCGGCTTTTGGGGGATTAGGGGAGGGGTTGTGGTATGGGCCAAAATTGCCTTACGTCATTTTGGAAAAGAGCTGATAATTTTGCCAATGTCATGTTTGTAAAATACAAACTGTCAAAGGATTTGTCGTAGAGCTCCGGTAGAGCCGGAAAAATATTCTCTATAGGAATGACATTTTGGAACCGCGCAACTAGAGACATTAATGTAACGTTTCGAAAGTGTCTGGAAAGGCCTCCTTTAATTAAAAGCTTTTTGATTAATCAATAACACATGCCATAAACGGATAAGTAGCTGTAAAACTTTGTGCGCATAGATTTTGCATAGTCTTGACGATTATAGCCAGCAAATATAGAATCGGCAAACAGTGGAATTGATGCTAAGTGCCAGTTAATATTACCGTGGTTATTGTGTCACACGCTCAAACATTCGTAGTGTACAAATATTGACGGTATGTAAACGGACTTATGGTGTAAACGAAGGATAGATTGTACCTACTTTGAGTGATAAATACATCATTTCCATAATTGAAGATCTTTACTAAAGATGACAAATATGACTTTAAGAAAAAAAAACAATTTATATAAATTATACTCTCGATTGTCTGCACTTGCTGGAACTTATTAAAATACACTCTAAAATCAAAGTCACTTGTTCTTATTTCACTGAATTAATAAAACCTGTTACCACTGCTTAATTAATATAGTGGGATAAGTACAAGTGGCTTTGATTTTAGAATACAATATAATATATATTTGCATCACCGCTTTTTCAATGTAATGTAGACTTTGTCGATGGATTTAACGATCCCTTCCCTATGGTAACTTTACCTTTTTCTGTTGTTTTGTTGCTTGTCATTTGTGCCCTTGGATAGTTGGCAGTTTGGGTCGGGTGCCAAAATTAAAAATAGAACAGTATTTTGTAGAAAAGGCAAGAGGCTTCTAAAATTTCCTTGAATCCATTCATTCGAAGTAGATACCTTCTTTACCTCTACTGACTGACTATGCTCTGTTTTGTTGTTAGAAATAAGTAAGAACTACATATACATTAATTTCCTCCAATGTGTCGAGGGTTCTTTAGTCGCGAACGGAATATTCCACGATATTTTCTAACATTTCCACACCTTAAAATATATAGAGTTAATTTAAAAACATTGACTTAAATAAAAATGGCACCCAGCTTCTTATGCAATAGCATTCTTGGAATATAATTAGAAACTATAAGATTTTCATATTGCACATTCTTTGACAGTCCAATTTTATGTAGCTTACTTTAAACGATTCAGTTTTACATCAAGAGAAAACAATTTTCTCGGACAACTCAGTAAAACAAATGCAATTTCGATTTTTATATAAAGCAATATAAGTTATCAATCTCCATCCCAGCAAGTGAACATTTCCCTCGAGTTTTCCATTAAATTCAATTCGTAGCCTCTTTGGAGAGAGGCCGAACGAGCGATGACAGTTGCACGTTAGTGTTTTACGCGCCATCGAGCAGAGTACGCGTATGCCAGTGTGTATATTCCCGCGCTTTCGCGGTCTGTGATTAAAAACAAAACGTATTTATTGATCGAAAAAGGCTTTTCAGTGAGTGATTCTATGATTTTCACAAATAGTATTGAAGTATTTAATATTGCCCGATTTTGATCAATTAGTACTGAAGTGTTGTTTGTACACAAAGCATAGATAAAAGTAAGTGATTGTTTCTTTTTTGTTTATGTGTTAAGTTAATAATTTTACTGTAATATAGTTTATAAATCTTTCAATGATTATATTTTAAATGCACTACCTATTAAAAATTTAAAAACATTTAGATTGCCGATGTAATTATTTTTCATCGACTTAGAAAAACGAGATTTTACTTTTAATGTTCCTTTTCCTATTTTTTTTTATTTTTAACATTTCTCAAGTTAGTTAGAAAGATTCCGTTACGAAGAGTTAAAATATGAAGTACCCGTAAATAAAACAGTTTGTTACTCTTTATTCACAATTTTACTAAATTTAATTTTATTAACAAATTTTGACGTGACTTTCACTGGCAAATTGCTGATGTTATAAAGAGTAACGTAGGGTTACTTATTTAATAGAAAAAGAAATTTAACGACAAAAGACAATTATATTTCTTAGAACAAAATTAATCGATATATACGAGTATCGTCGGGATGAAATAAAACAAGAATTAATGAAATTAGTATTAATTGTACCTAATATTCGCATTTATTCACTTTCGCCCGTAATAAAAGAAAGTATTACATTAAGCGCGAACTTATTCAGCGGGAACAAAGAACCAATCTGAAGACATATTAATAGTGATAATTTTCTGTAACAATTACTAGTTTCTTTCTTATTGTGTTATGTTACAGACTATATGTCAGGATAATTACGATGAGGGAATAGTCTGACTCGAAAAATGTATATAAATAATCGTTGAAGCATCTACTGAATCTGATTGTTGAGCTTTTGAACGCAGCAGTTTTTGGTAAAAGTTATAAAATAATTGTAATTTTTTGTTGTATAGCGAGAATTATGGTGACTTTATCCTCTAGTTTGTTAAAGTAGCTCCTGAAAAGATACAATCGGCAAAGGTCCCTCAGTCGTGTCTGGACTATATGTATAACAACTTTATATTTGTTATAGTTTATATTGATGTAAACAATTGTCCTACAATTGTTTACATCAATATCTTCTTTTACATGAGTAACACCTATAAGTTTATCATACAGTGCCCCCAGATAATTACTCATAAATAACATCCTTACACAAATAAATTTGTTTGTTAATTATTTTTCCACACAATTCACACACGGTGTTTCTAAATAAAACGTCTCAGACATGCTGATAGAATACTTATCTTTTTAAATACATGTATTTCATAAATACATAACACCCTCACGCAGAGATTTGTCCTGGGTGGGAATCGATGCCACGAACTCTGGCGTGGTAATCAGTGACTGTGGGTTGTGCCTGGTGGGTAGTGAGTATCTATATAGATATAATGATATTACATAAAGTTAGGAGCGTCTTTACCTATAGTGCATTGTAGGCGGTGCACAAGTGCGCATCAGTGCTAGGAGCGCTGACCGCTACACTTCTAATGAATCTGCGCACTTACTAAAAGGCGCTATGGTTATTGAAGAAGGGCGCTCAAGGAATTATTGGCACTTTAAGGAGACGCCTCTGCATGAATTTACTGAATCGCGAGAGTGTGATGATAGTTCGGCACAATCGGACCAGCTTGAGCGGTGTAGCACCAAATCTCGCAGAACTTTGTTGTTTAGCAATAATTTTTCGTTGATTAGTTACCGCGAAGTTTTAGTGGAATTCACTACCAGCGCAAGTGTTTCCCTCCTACCATGTTCCCGGGACCTTTAAGCAAGGGTGGGGGAAAATATCTGAATAGTCCGCCATAGGTTAGGCCACCATTCTGCATTATCTGCATTCGCATTGAGGATGGTGATCACCATTCTAGGATGCTACTCATGATTTACGCATTTCCATCCATTATGCAGAGTAGCCATTTTGGTATCTATTATTTTTAAAGAAGTGACGTAACAAGAGACCTAACCCAGTACTCCCTCCTCCTAATTTTCTATTACAACTTATTATATTCTTATAAGTGCATACTTGTCATCCTCTCTCTGCAGCTCCTATTTAGTAGACTAGACAGCCTGTGTTGTTGGTCCGTCACAATCTGGTGACGTCATGTCTGCTTGCATAACTCTTATTCTCCCAAAAATAACACATGTAATGGCAATTTGCGCAATGATAAATATTCTTTTGTGTAATGATGCTACATTATTTGTAAATATATATGTCGGTTATCGCGGTTAAGAGTAGAATTATGTTCTTCCTCAAGAATCAATCAAATCGGTGCATGGGCTTAGCCATGAAAGCGTAACAAAAAGAAAGACGGAGTTGCTTTCGAATTTATACTATTACAAGTACCACTATGGATTCCATCATTTAGTAAGCATAACATCTCTCTCATCTATTCCGGTACATATATATATACCGTAACACCGAAACTAAAAAGAAAAGAAGGAAAAAAAATGGTTCTTCGTATAAAATAAATGGAGAGAAAGTCCTAGCGGGCGAGTCTAACATCGATATACGTCACAGCCAATTTTCTGAGCGACAAGTATACCTTTGTGACCGTATTTTTTGTTGAGAAATAAAAAAAACTTTCAGATTTTTTTCACCTTTATTTGGGCTTTATAGTCTTGCTTCTTGTGGGTTGTAATCTATCTGCGAAGTGTAAATTGAGCTACTAAATTATCATCATCTTCCTAACCTTTATTATTCCCAAGATTTGGGGTCGGCTACTAGTTCAACCGGTTTAACCTGAATATCAGTTTTAACACGGAGTGACTGGCATCGGACCTCCGCAACTCTGAGGGTGAACTGACTTCGAAGGTTGAACTAGTTGTCAGTATATTTGAGGGTAATGGCTTCCCAATAACGATTGCTATATATGTTCATAACACACAGTCACGGGTAGGAAACACCGCCATCTTCCATACTCCAGCTGCTATTGATGTGAGAAAACCCAACGGTAGCCCAACCCGAGAATCGAACCGGAGATCTCTTGATCTGCAGTTGCTTACGCTAACCACTAGACCAACGAGGCAGTCGTAATAAGCTACTAAGTTATCATTACAGTTTATCATAACTATCAAAACACATCATAATTATATCTAGCGTCTTATAATGATCGCACGCTGTGGCTCGACGATTGCCTTTTGGAATTGAAGGCGGACGTGAAATTCGTAGCACCAACCCTAAATAAAGTTGGGAAAAGGGTAGAGAGATTGTGATGTAATTATTATTTAAAAAAGATAGAGTAAGATTTAAATAACAATGTAACTGTTTACAGCTTATTTAGATGCGGGCTCACCATGGACAGATAGACAGAAATTTTGAAATAAGTACTTATTGTATTACCAAGCATGAAAAACATCGGTCAATACATTACACTGAAATCACGGAAAAGACACCTTAAACAAAATTAGGTAGACAATTTGGGCTTGATCTGTAACTTATTTTTGGCCCACTTATGCTTCACTAGTTTTTTCCCGCGGCTTAGCTTAATATATCTAAACCGTGGGAGAGCCACGCTTTGGCATGAATGGGCCGGCTCGACCGGAGTGATACCACGGCCTCACAGAAAACCGGTGTGAAACAGCGCTTACGCTGTGTTTCATCGAGTGAGTGAGGATACCGGAGGCCCATACCCCAATCCAACGCCCCCTATCCCCCTCACCATCCCCTTTCCCCCCAGGCCGCCATAGTGTGGGTCGCCTGCTGCATTGTTCTTTTTCGCATTGAGGATGGTGACCACCACTCTTGGATTCTGCTCATGCTTTCCATCAGGCAAGGCAGAGTCATTTTGGCAGCTTAAATATAAAAAAATATATATATATATATATATTTCGAACTGAAAGCTTATAACACAATTAAGGTGACAATCGACTAATTAATTTAATATTTGCGCCGAGTTCATAAAGCAAGATTTCCAACCCATTAGCGGTTAATGACATAGAAAATCCAGTTCGTTTTCTTTCATAATCATGAAATTCAATAGCTACTACAATTTATATGTACTCTGATGTTGTAAGCCCGTATTATCATTATCAACAGTCTTTAAGAGTCCACTGCTGGATATTGGCCTACTTTAACAAGGAGGCTTTGACCACACTGGTCACATGAATGTATCCTTACATAGATTATAACGGTATTTATTGTATGGTTTATGTGCTAAGTTTTATTTCATTATTCATGAAATTATTTCCCATACTGAAAAGATTTTTTTAGTACGTTTCACTTCCATAGAGAGGCAAAATATTTGCGCATGTCTAATGGAAAAAAAATATAACTCTACTCTACAATCTACTCGGTGCAGACCGACACGTAACTCGGCCAGTTTCGTTAAATGCGTAGAAGTCGTTTTCAGGTCCCTTTGGTTGATAGAGGGACGCGGGGATTGTAGTTGCACCGTACGCACTTCGATTTTGTTTGTTTTGATTGGTTTTACATATGCATGAACTTATGCCCACTACGCCGAAATCTGGGCAAGTTACGTGCCGGCGCCGATACGTGATCGAAGTTGTGGTAATGGACTAAATATCTTTTTTCTTTCGTTTTTTCAATGACTTTTCCCAGGCTAAGAATACCCTGTATCGAGGTTGACTTTACAAACATACATGAAACGAACACAAATAACAACTAGATTTAGAATAATACTTTTTGCATCACGCAAAATGTTGTCCTTTATGAGATTACAACCTAACACTCTTCGCGAAGTAGAGAGCGGCGCGGTGATCGCTTACTACTAGGCCAAACGCGCTGCAAAAAATTTTAGATGCGTTATATACTCGGAAATTTTTTCTTTAAAGTTATCGTAGATATAGTTACAAATCTGAATTACAAATGAAATTAGCTATCTCTAAACTTATCTGTTTCAGTTGCGAAATTCAATATGAATTCACTCGTGATTTTGAATGGAATAAATTTAAACTTATAATAAAGACGGTCCAATATTTTCGATTATTTTTTTCATCTCTAACTGAAATCCCAAGTCTATGAAACAATTGAAAAGCTATCTGTTTAGCATATCTTATCTTATATATGTATATATAAATAAAAATGAAGCACTAAATTGTATATACGCGCATAACTTTCGATCGACTGCACCAAATTGGATAATTATTTTTTATGTTTGCTATTTTCAGGACAAGGTATGTAGAAGAAAATTATGAGAAAAGCGAAAGCGTACATTTTTTAGTCCACGACTATACTACGTGTAGAAAGCTATAACAGGCATAAATGATAAAATCAAGCGTTTCGGATATATAGAAAAAAAAACTTGCGGTACTAAGTTCGTCGGTTCAGCTAGTTCTTTATACAATCAAGTTTACAATCGAGCTTACGGTCTGTTTGATAATGCCTTAGGGATTACAATAAAATTATCCATCGGCAATATTGCCAACCCTAAATTCGTTTACAGAATATAAAATTCATACATACACAAATACTACTCCCTTTTGGACGTAGAGCCTGCGCTTTTTTTTGTATGTTTTTATATGTTTATCAGGCCCAAAACTTCTTTTCTAAGTTGAGGTCTAAGACTGGTTGCACAGTAAAGATGCTGCCTATTTTGAGACCAAACGATTGTGTGAGATATTATAATTATTCTTACGTTTACCTAAGAAGAAACATACTCAAAAATTTTTAGCACCATTATAGTGTGGTTCCCATTATACGCTTTTTCCAATTCCATAAATCAATGTATCTATAATCTGCGTACCCTAATACCCTTGACTTCGATAATCTGCGTACCCTAATCCATATAGTCGTACTTAAATCATTATTTAAGTATATGTAGTAACATTGCTACCATTCGTCAACAATCAATATAGAATTCGTTATTTTAAGCATGTTTACTTTATGAGCTTACGTCACATATGCAATGAAAACCAGCTACATTTGGCCTATTAACATTAAGTATTCAAGGCATGGCATGTAGCGTTCATATTTTGGTATGCCACAGGCCTGTCATGTATGGAGTAAGTAGTGCGTTGTTTTAAGAATTTTCATTTTATTATTAGAATTAATTAAGCTTTAATTAAATAGGGACCCATAATTACCCTCTACACACTTAAAACGACAGTGTTCGTGCTGTTGTGTTTCATTGGTGAGTACGAAGCCGGAATCAAAATGATGCAGGAGCATCTTAATAGGCTACCATTGTGTAGGTCATCATGCTGTATTAAAAGAAAGGAAAGAAAATTCATTGTTGCATTGCCTGCAATCGCACTGGCTATGGTCACCACTACTGTGGAATTCTGCTTATGCTTTCTATCAGCAGAGTAGAGTCACTTTGATAGGCTCATATACATAAAAATTATAATAATAATTTTATTTTAATAAAGGTTTTTTACTACTGTCTAATGTGGGATGAAGTCGAAGTGAAAACTTCAATATCCCAGCTACCTTCTCCAGGTCTCTATTTAGACTGATATGACTCTATTTAGTTGATCGGTATTGGGCATCCTATTTTCTATTTTACCGTTCTGATCTCCTCTGGAATCTAAAAGTGCCGTTGAAGTAATAATGTGAATATGATGTAATAAAATTAAAAAAGTAATATAGCTTAAAATTAACTATAAAAATTTAAATAAAAAACTGAAATGCTGTATTAAAATTTCATATTTTTCTGCAAATATGCATGAGTATGTCTGATTGTGTATCAAATTTTACTACCAAAAATCGATTTGGTAACCAGTCAAATAAAACGTTTGCCGATATTCGATGCTTAATTAAGTTCAGAATTCGGGGCTTAAGTAATTAAAAAGGTTTTTAATAGATTTTAAAACAGAGAACGCTTCAAGCTTGCTAAGTTTGCTCAATTCAGCAGTTTTTAGTATGTATATTTACCTAACTTTATAGCTTCAATGTTTGTAGTACAAGTTTAATATTTATTATAACCGACCTTCGCTCGTAGTCTAATATAAGTTCTAGGTCCAGAATAGCCAGTTAAAGTTTCATATTTTGTGACATGACAAATTGGACGCGGTACAAATACTAATTTGTAGCGAACTTACTGTACTGTACTATCGTAGTATTTGTGACGGCGTACCTATAGAATAGCGTAGTATTTGTAATGGACCTGCAGCCTTGCGTAGTGTTTGTACCGGCCCGAACAAATACATTGAATGACGGTTTGAATAGAGTATTTAGGGAAATGTCGCTATGCTACATGGCTTAAGATGATATAAAATTGGACCAAATTAATACCACTGTAATACGTATGGTCCAGTGGTTTAAATGGTGTACTTCGCCAAGTGTTGTGGGTTCAAATCTCATTTGTGTGATTCACAAATTGTTATTCTGACTTTGAGTATTATTTGTGTCCGTTTCATGTATATTTATAAAATTTCCCGCAATTTAAGACATATACCTAGTACAGAGTATTATAAAAAATATTAATAATACAGCAAGGTCGCTCTATCTTGAAAAGAAAATGCGCACATTCTTAATTACGTATACTATTTACTATTATTTTCCATGATTTTTGACTATAACTAATTGAGACTTAAATACGTTAGTAGAATTACTGTGTACGTGATTTCTAAACCTTAAATTTAGAAATTGTATGTAAAGACCATTCCTTCCTGCCATTATGAATTTCGGTCGGCGTCACGTAGTCTCAATACATTTTCTTAACTAATTTAGTTAGATCACACTTTAATGGTCGAATTGCGCGTTGGATCCGTGCTATGTCGCCTGGTGCAGTAAATTATGTACATCTGTGAATGTTTACATGCTAATAAAGACAAATTAAAAATAGGCGGAGGTATTACAAACGTGATCTGATCATGGACTATTGGTTTAGTGGTTAGAAGCCTGAGGTCGTGGGTTCGATCGGTGGATGGGAACCCAAAAAAAATATAAAGTGGTTGACTGTATCATATTTTTTTATTTATTTATCGTTTACAAAAAAAAATACAATGTCTTACATACTAATAGCAATTGAAAACCACTAAGGTTTATCTTTGTGCTATTAATCTAGGTATAACAAATATGAAAGTTAAAAATAAATACCTATGTTTCGTTCTTTGAAACGAATATTACAAAACATTAAATGTAATTATTTCAGCTTTTCATTTCTATTACAAATTTTAATCAAATTAATATTGAAATATATTGCTCAATCGAATAGCCGAAAACAGTGACGTCACAAGTTTGTATTTAGTACATTTTTATGCAAAGCTTGTGCTTTTATACACAGCGTTTTGACAGATGATAACAATAAACTAATTTGACCAAGGTCTCAACTACCCTATTGTGTAATGAGCAGATAGTACCATGTAGATACCATCTAAGTACGACAAAAATTTTAATCGCCATAACTTGGGAGTTTTGAGCATAAAAGGCATCGGTGTATGAGTATATGTGTTTATGTGAATATGTGTTTGTCTCGTCATTAGTATATTGCTGTCCACTACTGAACATTGACCTCTCCCATTGTATGCATGTAAATGTAAGTGATATTTTATAGAACACTTTACCCTATTTAATACTTGAAGTGTATGTAGGTCCGTTAGTAATGAATTTAACACATACATGAAGCGTCTCGGTAAAAAGGCGGGAAAAGCAGCGTGTCTGTGAGCGAGCCAGGGTGAAGGAAACAAACAAATAAACACACAACGAGTACATTATAATAGCCAACTGATCACCATCAAGTATTTTTATGGGTATTCGTATTGCCAAGGGTAAAAAATAGGTTAAAGGTAGTTTAGGTAAAAGGGTAAAAAATAATTCGGTGTTCAGTGTTAGGTGGGTATGGGACCCACCTAACACTGAACACCGAATGAAAAACTTACCTATAAATAACAAGATCTATTCATTTGTTGAAAAAAGGATGAAATAGCGATCATAGAGCAAAGAATAGAAAAAAGTAACTTGACATAGACTATAACCGCATCATACTTAATTCTGACATTTAGCGCATTTTTGACATTTGGCCCATTTTTGTATTTAAATTGGATAAAAAATGTAAAGTAGAAAAATTCAGAGTTTGTTGATTTTTAAAATATGGAAATAAGTAAACAGCTGCACATGCTTAAT
This sequence comes from Hyphantria cunea, assembly GCA_003709505.1. Taxonomy (NCBI): domain Eukaryota; kingdom Metazoa; phylum Arthropoda; class Insecta; order Lepidoptera; family Erebidae; genus Hyphantria; species Hyphantria cunea. Next base: position 560,581 of record PKRV01001042.1, read on the forward strand.
GATAAAAGGACAAGCACAGGGCTTGCATCGTAGCTGATTTTCTATCAAACTCGTTGAAAATCGAGGACAACCGTCTAAAAGGTAAATTTCAATGGTCTGGGAGGGGTATTGAACCCGTGTATCGATTGACCTGTTGCATTTAGTCGACAGACTCTTCGGTGTTTTAATAATAGTTGCGAAAATGATAGATTCTGGATGGGTTTTGATGTACCTACGTGTTTCAGGTCAACTGATGAATCGTGATGTAATTAAAATTTTTATTTCATACTAAGTATTAGATGATAATAATTAGTTGTGGAACTAAAGAGAGACAGACACAGACATCGACATTAAAATTAAACACGACATCCCTCTTTTTGCGTCGGAGGTTAAAGACAATGGCCGTCCGCGCCTGTACATACAGATATATTTTCAAAGCTGTAATATTACAATTTCACTAGTGATATTACAATTAAACGGTAGATTGTCAATCGACTTCATTGTACTTTTTTATTATATTAAATAGCGCCGTCAAACTAGCGGTTACATTAGGTTAATTTTTTCCATTAAAAAAAGAAGAACTCGCTATTACAACAAAGAAAACACCTTAACCTAAACTTACAATGTGACTACAACAAGATCTTTAAATTGTAAGAAACGTGGGAGAGCTACGCTTCAGCACGAATGGGCCGGCTCGACCGAAGTGGTATCACGGCCTCACAGAAAACCGGTGTGAAATTCTTTAAATCTATATAAAATAAATAAAAATGAATCACATAAATGTATGTACGAGCTTAACTTTCGATCAACTGCACCAAATTGGATAATTCTTTTTTTATGTGTTTGTTATTGTCAGGACAAGGTTTGAATAGAAATAGAAATGTAAAATAATAAAAGAAAACCGGAGGTGTTATATTTTCTAAGTCCGCTTAATCGTATACACTGCGGCCCTACGGGAAGTTAACACGGGCTTACTAAAAAAGTTTTTCGGTAATTTAGAATTCACGAAAATGCCGCCGGTAGTATTAGTATAGTATAGACTCCGAGGGCTTAGAAAAAAAGATTGTTAAATCGAAATGGTTTATTCAAGACCATCTCTAGTAGTTTTCCATTTTTGGTAAATTTCCTAACGTCTAGGCCACTACGTATTATGTAAACACATAGTTCGCAAGACAAACAAATCACGACCCATCTGGGGTAATGGTGCCATTGTAAGCAATATCACGTAGTTGACAGAATTATCCGCTCGCGGCGAACCTTGTCTCAGTAGGCCGTTATTCGTGACACATTATTGTAGTGTTTAACGTGCTCCAGTTTTCAACCGACTCCAAAAAAGAAGGAGATTCTTAATTCGATTGTATTTTTTTTGTTAGACTCTTTCTACTTGGTCCTCTCATACCTCTGAACTGTGCGGGTAGTGTTCCCCACCTCGTTTGATTTTTAGAAAAGTATATTTTCAGCGTCACTTAGAAATAATATACATTTATGTTAAAATAATTTTACCACAATTTTCTTTCCTTTTTAAATTTTTATTGAAGGTATCAATCCATACTATTTTAATATTATAAAAATTTTAAAGTCGCTCCATCGGTCTGTCTTTCTCGATGTTTGTCTGTTTATTACGCTTTCACGGCTAGGATGGATTTCCGTATGATTGATAGATCGGACCTTGCGAAAGACACAGGCGGCTACTGTTTATCGCGATAACTGATATATACGCGGGCGATCTTTGTATATTTTACCCGACTGCGAAAGGATTATGATTTTCGAGTGTATGTATATTTCTTTAGTACACCTTTGTGCCTAAACGGCTGGTCTATTTTTCTGTGAGAGGTGTCATTAGATTCGTCTTAGTGGTAACAGTGACACACCACAGTACCCTAGACATCAAAATTAAAAAAACATGCAAAATAAAAAAATATTAATTGAAATACTTGATTCAATAAAGATGTCAGATATTGATGCCGTCGGATTTTTTATATATAATTAGTTAATAGTTTCGCTTGCTATGTGCTTACATGCCCGTGTTAATTCTAATCAGTAAATAATCGTTAACGAGAAGATGTAATAAGTCGCGTTTTAGAACGTATATTCCCTTATTCTACATTTTAAGTATGGTTATTTTTGCTACAATTTATCTATTAAGTTGCTGTAAACATAACGATAGTAAGTTGGCAACGGACCAAGATTGGTCGTAATCTTTTATTAGCGGGTTCTTTAACCGCAACATAAAGACTCCCATTGCGAACACAATTAAATATTTAATCTCTACTTTTATCAGCACTACTTTGTTTGTTGCCTTTTTTATGTATGGCTCTACCAAAATGATCTACTCTGCCTGATGGAAAGCACAAGCAGTATCCAAGAGTGGTGGTCACCGTAGTCATTGCCAATGCAGCATAGTGACCTACACCAAATTCGCATTCACCAATGCAACACAACAGCACGAAAGTTTTCATTTAACGTTGATTTTCTGTGCGAGGGTTTTTACTTCAATTCCCTACGGGGTTTAACGAGTATCAAGAATACGAATTGTTACCACCCTATTTGTCGCGTGGATGTCGTAAGAGCCGATTTAGTGAGCAAATTACGCAACAGCACTGCAAAGACAAGGATAACTTGAAATAAACCCATCTAGCTAGCTTGGTATAGAAGACCGACACTTCCTTTTTAGGAAGAGACGTCTATGTCCAATAGTGAATATAGACGATAATGACAGGATTTCATTATTAACTATCGTACCAAAATGAAACTTGATATTTTTTTTTTTTTGTAATATAGGGCAAACGAGCATACGCATCGCCTGATGGTAAGTGATTACAGCCGCCCATGGACACCCGTAACACTAGAGGCGTCAGAAGTGCGTTGGCGGCCTTTAGGAGGGTGGGGAGAGAGATGGGAGGAGGGGTTGGAGTATGGGCCTCCGGTACCCTCATTCACTCGGTGAAACACAGCACAGACGCTATTTCACACCGGTTTTCTGTGAGGCCGTTGTATCACTCCGATCGAGCCGGCCCATTGGTGCCGTGGCGTAGCTCTCCTACGATATTTACGGTATTTAGTTTTTTATGTAGTGCAGTAATAGTGACCACATGGGTACCTGTAACAGGCGCAAGTCCATTGCTATATTTTAAATCTGTTAAAAATAAGTTAAAGGCTTAGCCTTATTGATTTATTAAAAAAAATTGCATCGCTTTTTGAACCTGGTTTTTTAGGTAAGTAGGTACTCCGTAGCCCGACCGATAGGGACAAATATAAATAAAAATACACCAGCCAATGGGAGAAGATACAACTCATTTCTATGACCTGAGGGTCCGACATAAGTAAAAAAATATCCCTGAATTTATTAAAGTGAAGTATATACATTAAATATATAATACTTTTGTGGATGATAATGAGATCAACATACGATTAGCAAAGAACTAGATAATATATTCTTTGAGTCGATACCGTTCAGAATGTGAAATACCTTTGTACCAAATATTATAAAATATCGCTCTTAATAACTGTAAATGAGACACGGGCATATAATTATCTATTATAGGCAATCGTCAAAAATTCTTTGAGACAGGAGGGATCCGGGAACCGCTTTCTTACGCCATCCGGACCCCTCCCAGCCTCTCACGAAATACCTACCTTAACGTCGGCCCGTACTTCATTGATTTCCCTTCCTTACAAATCAGTGTTTCTGGAGCCTGAAAATTACACGACGTACAGTTAGGTCAAGTAGGTCACTATTTTCTTAGTGTCATTGTATGCTAATTAGTCGTATTCGAAGGTCGCAGGTCTTACACAGTAACTAATCTTTTTTAAACTGAATTCTATTATGTCTCTGCAGTCACAGCTTCGTTACCTGTGTGTATTTCTCAATGCCATACATACGAGTACACCAGTACTTAACACACACACAGTAATTGAAAGGAGACACATTTTGTGTCTATATCTTTCCAAATATGTAGTCCCATTTACGAATTAGCCATGGGAAAGCCAAGAGGGAGATGGGACGGGAAACGCCTATTTCTGTAATCAGCATTCTTTAGGGATTTGATGAAGAAATTGAAGAATATTGAATGAAAATGAGGGTACGCCTTGATTACCAACAATAATGATGGTTAAGCGTGAACCAATTATAACTTACATAGATCGTCACAACTATATGTAGTGTATTTTTAGCCTAAGGTGAAAGAAGGAGTGTTATGTTTTTATCCGACTGCGAAAGAAGGCGGGTTATGTTTTTCGAGTGTAAGTATGTATGTGTGTATATTTCTTTGGCACGCCCTAGAGCCAAAGAAATCAAGCAAGAATCGCCCAAGGGCAGAGGCAGCGTCACACCAAGCTGTCGGAAGTGCATTCCAACACGAATTCCTTATCCACCACGAAAACGGGTTGCTGGGAGAAGGATATGCTGTTGTTGAAAGCATATGCTTTTTCCTTTGTCTTGTCATGATTTAAAAGAGGGGGAGGAAAATGGGGACGTAAAAGGCGTGACTGTTATCGTTGCTGTGTCATACGACGGATAAGTATGACAGTGACTGAACCTGAACGTCGGACGGAAGGGCTCTCGTACCCACCCCGACTAACCGGCACCACCAGCTATTCCGTAGATTATGCGCAACCTGAAGTGCAGCCACTCAGGGTTGTTAACCGTGGTTCCCCCTCTATATGCCGCGAGCAACTAGCGGTACCACCGTTCCTGCCGGTCTCCCTTCCTGATGGATCGATCTTCGCCAACGGTGATCTGAAATCAGAGTGAGAGGTGAGAGATATGCTGACGAATACTGGAAATTGCAAAGAAAAATAATATTGAACAATCGTAAGAAGTATGCAAAACAAAGGATATCAGTATAGTCGAGGGGATCTTACTGGCAACAAATATGTTACTACGTACAAATGGGAAATATTATTGCATTCAACATATTTGTTATTACTTACACTTACACACAACTGGTCTGTACTAGTTTGTACCATATCAGATGCAGTCTACAATCGATACATGATATATTCATATATGATGTATTATTAGTAGTGGAGAAAAAATGTATAATTCAACCATAAGACGGACATATATGTGTGTGTGTGACACAAGCCTCTTAAAACTGCTGTAGTTTATACTTATTTTCTATCTGAGGCTAGGCCCTCCCAGTCGCGTTATTGCATTAATACGTTTGTGTGCACACAACGCGTATGCTTCGTTTTGATCACAGCAGTGTGTAAATTCGTAACCGTTTTAATACATAGTGTATTGCAATAATGGGGCACTTATTCGTATCATTATATAAAATAATCATAAAAAGGTTACCATATCTTCTATATCTTCTATTTCACTACGTTTCGAACAGGTTACACCGAGCGTGGTCACGGGTAACACCGAACGTGGTCACGGATAACACCGAGCGTGGTCACACGTAACACCGATCGTGACAAGTTACATCGCTTGTGGTCACGGGTTTCACCGATCTTGGTCCCGGGCTACACCGATCGCGGTCACGGGTTACACCGATTGTGATCATGGGTTACACCGATCGTGGTCACGGGTTACACCACTCGTGGTTACGGGTTATACCACTCATGATCACGGGTAGACTGGTATGAGCTTAATGACGCCTAAACAAGGAGTATGTGTAAAATTTGCGATAACTGTAAAACATTTATCACAATGACGCAGCGAACCCGGTAATGTAGACCAATAAAAATTCCATCTGTTGGTAGAAGCATTTACTTTAACTCACTGACCGTTTCTGTTTTCCTTACCCTAATAATAATCCTTCTTCCTGTCTGTAGTGTATAAATCTATCCAGTCACCTCACACGGCACTCGCTCACTCGCTCATCCATTTATACTGACGAACAGTCTCGTACGCACCACTGGAGTAATGCGAAAGCAGTTGGCGAGAGTAAACGTGCTGACTAGTCTGCGTAATTTACATCTCCAAATAGAGGATGATACACTGGGTCTACTCCGAAAACGAGTTGGTACATTCCAAACTGATTGACATCAAGTTGGTGGCCGCCCATGAAACACGAGTCAAAATCTTTTGCAATGTTACAAATTACACTAACTCTAAATAAATTTGGTAAAGATCAGACAAATTATAATGACAACTATATTTCAAATCTTTTTATCATCTTCCTCAGGATGGAAGTAGGCGTTCAATTGGTGGGAATACTTCTCCGCGTGCTGAACTTCCTCCTAGCGCCACTTTTCTGGCTGCGGGCTCGCGACAACAGACGACTACCACCTGCTACCAACCCCATTCTACTGAAGAGTGCTTCTGAATTGGCGGCTGCTATCAGGAGTGGAGAGGTAAGTACCAGTTCTATCGTTTTTGAAGTAAAACTTCTGAACCCACGCTTGACATGTAGAGTTAGCTGGTGAATGCGTGATGAGAGCGTTACAAAAAGCCTGACCAGGCGAGGCTAAAGGAAGTTGAAGTTCAGTTAGTGAAGACAGAAATAGAGAAAGAGTTAACTTTTGTTTTTTACTTTAGGGGCAAAAGAGAGAGTTGCGAGCACACATTTTCTTTCTCTCTTTCTTTCATATGCCATTGCGCGTTTCGTCTATCTAACTCATAGTGCAGGCCTTGTACCCCTTAAAATTTTATTTCAGTCGTGTAGTCTAAAGCACACTTGCCATTTATTATTATTAAACAGTATTATTTAGCTTGTCCTGTTTGTTTCTCTGGGTCAATTCTAATAATTGAAAGTTGACCCTCATCCTTCTGACAGATTGATCTGAAATTTGGTACACACCTTTAGTTCTGGTGCCAATACAATTAAATAAATTCTGTTTCGTTGAAAATCGAAATGGCCGCCGCTACAAAATGGTGGTTTACACATCTACCACTACATGGATATCAGATGAAAGGGCTTGACGAACTTAATAGGATGGAAAGTACTAACTATGTATTGAAATTAAAATCTTATAACTTGAAATTAAAAAAGACGAAAAAATGTTTTTAAATTTAAAAGGTTTTATTGAAAATAATGTACTAAAAGCTAAAAAATAATTTGGTAGGTCCCAGGTTCCAGTCATCCTACCCCTCTCCCTCATCAATCTAAGATATTGCTTGGACAAATAAATAAAGTCGTTGGGCCCGTGTTTTCATCCAGTCAACTCAGTTGACGACGACTCCCAACGATTTTCCTACTTTGAACAAACGTCCTATGGACTTGTCAACCCTACTCAAAACCCATCTTAAATAGACACATTAGAGGCTCGGTTTTAAGTCTTTTGTGCATGTATATAGGTACCTAATAACAATAACTATACACATCTCACACACTGCTGTCTGATCCCAAACAAGGCAGAGCCTGTACTATGATAGCCAGATTTCTGATAAACATATTTCCTCCTAAAGTCCTCCGCTGCGTCTATCTGTTAGCGATAAACTCAAGAGCTAATACACGGTTTTTATAAAGTTTTACTAATTTTATATAGGTTATAATAGGCATACAATTTGTTAAAATATTTTTTTTATTATATTGTCTCTCACGAATAGTAGTATATTTTATAACGATATTTGTTAAAGGCTTCAGAAAAATTAAGATGCACATCTCAGAGAAACATAGGCTATATTATATTTTCCGTAATGAACCGGTACGTAGCCGGAACGGGTCGCTAGTGTTATTAATAGGTAACTTAAGTAATAATATCTCGTCTTTATTTCATTGTGCCAAATCAGTTGAAATCATTTTTACAGTACTTAAATTACTAATACAAATATAATCATTTTTCCTGATATCAACTCAGTTCTCAGTAACTTCTTTCTACAGTTTTTACTGTTTCTCTGCATAAGACTCCACCTCCCTAATATACGTACGATCTGATAACTTCCCAGAGAGGCTTGTTTCAAACAAAGTTTTTACTCGTTATTTTTACAATTTTTTTGAAATCATAAAACGTTTTACCTTGAATCACTCGAAATTGCCTCATTCACATTCACGAAATGATAATAAGATAAAATATTCTACTTTGCGAAGATATAATGCCCTTTGTAAAATGAGAAACGTTTCGTCTCTCTAGAACGCTAATGATTAGAATACAAATTTCGTTTGAAGGGCTTCTTGATTCTGCCATTTTCCTTTTGCAATACTGCGTGTGTAGAACCTATTTATCGTGTTTGTAATATTACGCAACTAGTTAGCTCTGTCGTGGTAATAATCTCTAAGGTATTATACGTAATTCCCAACAGACATATAATAAATAATATATATATTCATACATTGTCTGAATATGTGAATTTGTCTTAACTGATTAAGAAAAATGGTTTTCACTATAACATATAAAATAGCAACATATGCTACATACTACTCACCACCCACCGAGGCTTTTACAGAGAAAACTATACTAACTCTTTCAATCTCGCAGATAACCAGCGAAGAATTAGTCAACATTTATATAAACCGCGTGAAAGAAGTCAATCCATTCCTCAACGCAGTAGTAGAAGAAAGGTTTGGTGCAGCGCTTGATGAAGCTAAAGCAACTGATAGACTGATTGAAGATGCAAAGAAAGATGGGACCTTCGTACAACTCGTAAAAGACAAGCCGTTGTTGGGAGTGCCGTTCACGGTGAAGGAGAGTTGTTCTCTGGCTGGTAAGTTGAGTTAATTTATCGTAATCAATAGTTAGTAGGGAAGGTATTTCAAAGTTTTATCTAAATCAATAATGGATGACATTTATACTGACGATAGTAGATTTTAATGAGCATTGGGTAAGAGATGCTTCTCTACTTAAACCGTAAATTAGTAAAGATAACTTTGTTTTGTGAAATGATCCTCAGAAACCGTTTCGATCAATGTATCCTAAATGTGTTATTTTTTTATAAAAATTCCAAAGCTTAAAGTGTATGTACGCGTGTAAACATTAAGGTTTATTATTGTGTAACTTAATTACATAATTTACTGAGCTACAACTCTGACTCTGAAAAATGATTGGAATGTGGCCAAAACAAAAGGTAAGAAATATCTCTTCCATCCTTCCTTTGTTAGATTAATTTTCTTCATTTACTTCAAATTTTTTTAGCAGCAAAATTCACATCTATCACACTTCTCCTTGGTCTTTTAGGGCAGAGAAGTAAGTGTGGATAAATGAAGTGTGTTTCGCGTCAGTAAAAGAAATCATTTTTAGTAGCTACCCAAAGTGTAAAACGGGACGTCACTACTAACTCCGCTGTCCGTCTATTCATATTATCATCATGGGAAAATATGTTCATAGTTGTCACCAGACTGTATCTCATGAACCGCAATAGTTATACAATTAAAATTTTCACAGATGATGTATTTCTGTTACCGCTATAACAAATACTAAAATCGAAATTAAAATAAATATTTAATTTTTTTGCCGTTTTTAGGTCGATGTATTGGCTTGAAATGTATAGATAATGGCACCCTTCCTCCGCGAGTCCGACTCGTATTTGGCCGATTTTTGTATAACACTTTGTTGCCAAATAACATGAAGCTAGACTGTTTTTAGATACGATATATCATAACATCTAAAGAAGTACTTCCGAATTCTGTTTCTAATTTATGATTATTTTGATTTTTAAGAAAGTCTAAGAAACAAATCGAATCGTTCCAGGTCTGTCAAACTCGGTAGGTTGCCTAGAAAATGCAGGTCGTCGTGCCACCATTGATGGTGGTGTTGTCAATCTCGTGAAAAAAGCAGGTGCCATTCCACTCTTGGTGTCTAACACACCAGAGCTGTGCTTGGGATGGGAAACCACGAACTTGCTGAGGGGGACGACTAACAACCCTTATTGTTTGAACAGAACGCCGGGAGGATCATCCGGCGGTGAGGTAATAGAAATATAATCTTAAACTGCACGGTTGGCTTAGTAGTTTAAGTGGTCGCCACGCCCTTCCTGCTGCGCCACGTGTTGTGGGTTCAAATTCCACATGGAACAACACTTTGTGTGATTTACAAATGGTTGTTCCGAGTCTGGGTCTTATATTCCAAACGTGGGAGTGGTCTCTTTAAAAAAAAGAAACTAACATACAAAACAAGGGATTTATTAAATACCAAGAACAGCCCGGCTTCGCACGAAAGTCTTTGTAATTCTCGGATTTCCTCTACTATAATATATACAGCCTTAATTTAAATTAGCGCATCACGATAAACAGTACTGCGATCCGTATACGAACACGATAAACAGTACAGCGATCCGTATACGAACACGATAAACAGTACTGCGATCCGTATACGAACATGGGTACCCCAGTCGGTGGATAGGACGTGGAGGAGCTCGTGCGTGGCTTCCTGGGTCACTAGATATTACTCCTCTGGACTTTTATTTGTGGGGTCATGTGAAAAGCATAGTTTATTCCGGGATTGTTGGGGCCTTTGAGCAAAGTAAAACAAATCCGCAGGTACTGTCACGAGTTGGTGAACAATTGATCAATTGATTAATAGTGTGGTCTTTGTGTTGGGTGTGAACGCTACAATTCTGAGAAGAGGCCGATGTCCAATAGAGGATTGTTAAACGTTTGTAACGTAAATTCAGACATGACACTAATCTTAGAAGTCATCTAAATACATGCCGAGTAAATTACTTACGCAATTATTACTGTTATGCCAAAATAATTTTACCTTATTAAGTAATAACCAAGAGTGTACCTCCTATCAACTTTTACTTGGTACTAAACTAAATATAATGAAAGCTAAGTTTTGAGTTATCAAAAATCAAACAAACAACAACCCATAATGTCCCACTGCTGGGCTCGGGTCTCCTCTCAGGAGAGGGTTAAGGCCATACATCCCCACGCTGGCCAAGTGCGGGTTGGGGACTGGCAAGACAACGTTGTGGCTACGTAAATCTTGCCGTTGGATGTTTTTTAAGCCGCCCGAAGGCCTCCAACTAAGCTTCACGACTGTTATCGTATGATAGCAACCGGGACCGACTGCTTAACGTGACCTCCGAATCACGGAGACGCTCATGGTAACATGCCACCAGCGGTCACCCATCCAGGTACCCACCGCGCCATCGTTGCTTGCCCTCGATGATTGTTTCTAATCACCGAGTGCAACTGGGCTATGAGCGCCTAATAATAAAGATGCATATCAAAAATCAACTGTACATATGTATAAATATTAAATAAATAAATATATTTGATCAGCTGATCGGCAAGACTGCAATGGTTCTGAATAAAAGCTGCTTTATATTCTTCTACCGGTCGTTATCAGAACTTGGCATTCAATTTATTCCAGAACTTTTCCGCACTGTTGTTCGTATAGAGATGTTATAAATGTTTCCAGGGCGCTTTGCTAGCTTGTGGCGCGTCTCCGTTCAGCGTGGCGTCCGACATCGCCGGCTCCATACGACTGCCCGCCGCCTTCTGCGGGGTGTTCGGCCATAAACCCACGCCTGGTAAGTACATCCAAAACCTAAGCACCAAAACTGCATTTACTTTGTGAATCATCAATGACATCGTGTTCTAATGACTTTTCGATGAACCTTGAAGAATTTGACGAAGAACCTTAGTCTAATAATAGTTAGCTCCTTACTTATGATGTCCCAAGGTATAATATCAATAGAGGGCCACATACCGACTCTGAGTGACGAGAGCTTCCCCAAGTTCCTGACGGTGGGGCCCATGACGCGGCGGTCGGACGACCTTCCACTCTTGATGGACATAATGGCAGGAGACAGCAAGAGTCTTTTGAGACTTGATCAACCCGTCGATATGAAGAAAGTCAAGGTATAGCTCTTGAAAGCATTTATTTATTTATTTTTTAATTTCACGATGCATTATATGATTGATTATAACTGTAAATTTGATTATTTACACCTCAATACATCACACGCAACGAAATCTGATTATAGTGACGTGATTTATTTGATTAGCACGTTAGCACCTTCTGTCTTGATTGATACATTTTGAAGCAACTCGAGCATATATATTCACGTTTGTTTTCCTCTAAGGGTAAGCAGAGGTGATTTTAATATTTATTGGGTTATGTAGAGATAAATTAATTTTAGGTTTTTCCCAGGTACTATACATGCACGAGGCAACGGATTCAATAGCTTTATTAAGAGTGGACAACTGCATAAACGATGCGATAAAAAGTGCAGTCAAATATCTCGAAAAAGAATGTGGATGTAGTATTAGTGAGGTAAGTGAAATTATTTATTTATTTACTTAATTTTATAACTTAGGGTAACTTAATGCATAAACCATTTTCTATCGGTCGACAGACTGAGTGATGCAGAGAAAGGATGGATAGATGCAATTATGGGGAAATAAAGAGATTTTTTTTTGCTAATCAAACTAATATTGCTTTTAGCTTAATAAGGGGCCAGTTAGACCACTGTGCACTGAATTTTGGATGGATAAATATGAACAGAGGGGAAATCTACGCATCTTTGACTAATAAATATTTCAGACATCTTACACACAACGCCATCTAGCGTCAAACTAAGCAGAGCTTGTGTTTCGAAAACTAGATTGACTGATATGTACTTTTTTTAAATATACTCGTATACATATTTTACGTAAAAAAAACCCAAATTCAGAAATAAATATATGCATACATGTAGTCTCACCCGGGAATCGAACCCGAGATCTCATATTTAGTAGTCGTATACACTACCACTGCGTCGCTAATTTTGACATCATCTTATATTGGTCCTTTTTTAAATGGGCTAAGCTAAATATATCAACGGCGTCGTTTTCAAATTACAGGAAAAATTCAAGGATTTAGAAGACTCTGTGGAAATATCAATATCAGTATTCTTCTCAATGAAAGACATACCGAATTTGTTGCAAGATCCCGCCAATCCAAAAGTAAGTATTTAAAAAATAAAATAACGTACACATCTAATAGTTTTTGGACGTTTGAAACGTGTCCATGAAATGTTATCGGTAAAAAAAAATAATCTCGTTTTGTTTATGGTATTAATTAACAAAGCTCATAAATGTTTTTTATTTAAAAGATTAAACTGTAAAAACTGAAAATATATACAAATAAAACTAATGAGGCTGTTTCGGTGATAACCGTATTATTTTTAACTTTTGAATGGCATCGAAACAGAGTTCATTTTACTTCTTTTCGCTGGTAACATCCAGTGAAAAGACTTAAAATGTACTCTGTTTCGATGGTCATAGATTATTATATTTGATTCGTGAGAAGAATGTTTGATATTGAATTATTTAATAATTTATTTAATGATATTTTGTAATAATGAAGCAAAACTTTGTACCTCTTATTAAAAAAATTAAGCGAACGAAGTAGTACGTTTGCCACCATCAAAGTTTATATGGAGGAAGAGTGCAACAAATATTAACAAAAATCATAGAAATATATTATGGTCAAATTTCGACCACTGGGTAAATAATAGCTTATTTACAAAAGACATTAAAAAAACACAAGTGAACTGGCGGCTTCCACATACACACTTACATACACACTTCCACATAAACAATAGAAACATACTACGTGTGTGATGTACTTCCAACACATAGGGAGAATTCTCTAACCAGTCGAGGTGAACATGCCTGGCAGGCCACTGCCCCGCGGTTGATGTTGGGAAGTTGTATATATATGCATCGGCGCGAGAACTTCTATTGCGCGATTTAGGATTGGTTGCTTCTTAGTTTCCTTCTTTACTCCGTAGTTCGACGTATCTTCGGTAGATGGCGCTATAGTGTGTTTCTGTTGTTGCGTCGTATGTGAAAGCCGCCACAACTGTCTTTTCTTGCAACTTTCTTTCTTTATTCTTTCAACTGTGTTCTTGCAGCGTGACAAAAGTTTAGTAGTAGAAGTAATAAAATATGCGTTCGGCGGCGGCTCGAGGTCTCTCCAGGGGCTCGGCTTCTCGCTCATCAACTCCACGCACCTCTTCATCCCGGACTCACGCCGAGGATACTACAACGGGAAAGCCAAACAGCTAAGAGAACATATGCAGGTATGTATTCCATATTATACTACTACAGTTTGTTTGTTTGAACTCTGAGGAACTACTGATTCGATTTGATAGATTCTAATGTCTACCTCGGTTGCGTACTGACAACCCATGCGACCGCTGTGCTCGAGGTGTCAGGTTCGATTCCCGGGTCGCACCAAATGTTTGTAAGAAGTATTTGATTCGAAATTTGGGTGTCGTCTATGTGTAATATGTATATATTTACAGAAAAAGTATACAAGGTGGATATAACGATATGGCATTAAACGAAACCGTGGGCTGTTTAAATTCGTTGATTGACATAGGGATTGTTTAATTTATCCGAAAACGGATATAAAATAATAATTCAAAAAAACTAAAACTTGAAAAAATTTAAACTAATAGGGACACCATTTGTAATTAAAGTTCACTAACCAGAGGGCCCGCGGTCCCGGCTGTAAAATGTGCACCTACTAAAACACCAAACGACGCGCGACGTAGGCTGATAAAGTAGGTATGAAGACATAATTTTAAATTACACATTCACCATAATAATCACAAAAAAAAAAGGTTTTAAATTTGTCATCTCTAACAACTGGAAGAACATTATCTCTATTAGAAATCAAAGATTGATCTCGTATCTCTTGGTTAGTTTGTACAATGTAGCGCGACGACGCGACGGTGGGTGTTACATCGATCATTAACAACAACATCGTGTAGGAAACTAGTGTCCTGTGTCTAAAGTATTGAACCAATTTTAATGAAATTTCATTGGAGGACTTGTAACATGTGTAGGTAGGTCTAGTTCAAATTAATGTCGTATTATCATATTCCCCCTGTATATGTATTTATATCAGTTGTCTAATACCCATAGTACAATCTCTACTTAGCTTGGGAATAGATGACGTTGTGTATTAGAGGTCCAAAATATTTATTTATTATTCTTTTCTTATTGCATAGCCTGTTTATCGAGAAAAACTATTGTTAGAGATGTAAACTTAATGCGAAGATATATTATTAGGAGCTTATTCGTGACATTTGCTTGGTTATTTTTTTAAGGGGTTCCGTTCCGTTCCATGAAAACCGGACTCTATTACTAAAACTTTGCTATCTGTCCGTGATTGTTAGACAGTTAAAATTTTCAGAGTTCATGTACTTCTGTTGCCGCCATATATACTGAAAACAGAATAAAATAAGTATTTAAGGGGCATCCATACAACAAACGTGATTTTTTTGCTCACTTTTGCTTGATATTGATAATGGCAATAGGTGGACGCTTGAAATGTATAGATAATAAGACGGAACCCTTCCTGTTCCTTCCTTTCCAAAATTTTCGTCACTTGATGGAACGATCAAAAATAGCGTGGGGCGATATTGTTGAAGTATTGTAAGCACCACACGTTTTTTAAAAGTAGAATTATTTTCTACTTTTTAGTTTGGTTTGTTGCATGCAGATTTGAAGAAACAATAAAAGCATTAAATTCATAATGAAAAACAATTGTCATTATAGTATTCTGACGACCCGCCCCGACTTCTCAAGTGTGGATTTCAGATGCGCCCACTAACGACACGATTCGTAAATTTGAAATCTGTAATGTCTTCGAATATATTCAGTTAAGTTACAATATGTATACGGCTATATTGATCTATATTAAATGCACAATGTAACTACATTTATCCTATTAAGCAACTTAACTAAGTTGCTTAATAGGATAAAGATTAATGCTGTATTGCTTAAAATCGCCTCGTGAATAAGCCATTGTTTCTGGTAAAAAGTAAAAAATTAAAAATGGTTATTGTTTGTTACCACTAAGACATAGACAAATACCATCACGGACTTATTTGTAGGCCTTTTTAAGGTGTACAATACTGAAGTACATTATTTTAATCTATTCCGTAGAGTACAGCCAGCGGTCGCAATGTAAGCGCAAAAAAAATAAGTTTATTTACGACATCACATTAGAAAGCTCCTAAGTTAACAGTGTTTCTCTACTATATTACGCGTGTATCATAACATATAAACCTTCCTCTTAAAACACTCTATCTACTATAGAAAATCTCTTTAAAATTTGTTGCTTATTTTTAAAGATGTAAGGCTTTGTGGGAACAGTGTGTTTATGTCCCTCCAACACAAAGGGAGGATACTCCGACCAGGCGAGCAGATCATGCCTGACGGGCCGCTGCCCAACGGTTGATGTTCGGAAGTTGTATATATGTTAATCGGCGCGTGAAATTCTATTGCGCGATTCAGGATTAGTTACTCCGTACTTCGATGTTTCTTCGGTAGATGGCGCTGTCATATATTTATGTTGTGCTGTCTGGGAGGTCGCCACAAGCATTCATAGGGACAGACAGACATCCGAAAGCGGCTTTGTTTTGTACTATGTAGTGAAGATATTACCACCATTGATTTGTTGAGTAGAGGATGTCATCCTTTACCCTTTTACTTCATTTATTTAACATTTTTGAAAAAGAACATGAAAATCACAATAGATATCGTATTCCAGCAAGTGCTGGGCGAGAATGGCGTGCTCATCTACCCAGTGTTCATCAGCCAGGCTCACCAGCACCACTCGGTGTTCCTGAAGGCGTCAGGAGTGATGTACACCATGGTGTTCAACATCCTCGGCATGCCGGCCACGGCCGTTCCGCTCGGGATGTACCGGGGACTGCCTGTAGGGATACAGGTATAATATCACGTACTTTTTTCCCCAAATTAATATACTATTATGATCAATAGGGTAGATGATACCTTAGTCAAATTTGTTGCTTTTTAGCATCTGTCAAAATGATAACTTTGTATGAAAAATATACTAAATAGAAACTTGTGACACCACTGTTTTAGACTGCTCATCTGAGCAATATATTTCAATGTTCATGTGACTAAAATTTGTAATAGACATGTAAAACTGTAATAATTTTATTTTCTGTGGTATTTTATAATATTTGTTTAAGGGAAGGCAACATAGGTATTTATTTACGATACAGTCATCTACCCTATTGCGACAGATTTTAAAAAGCAAAATAAAACTCAGGATTGTTCTTTTTGTTATCGAAAGATAAAGTTTGATTTATTTTAATCCAATATTTATCATCAATTTCTTTACAACGACTTGAAGGCTAAAAGACTTATAAAATTGTTTCATAACTAAAAATAGTCGATATTATTCGGATAGTTGCTATATCATAAAAAGACGAATATTTAGTTTACACGTTCATAATCTTTAAGCTCTGTCCAATCAAATATTAGATTTTCACTCGATTTAGTATTTGATTTTAAAAATGTTTGATAGAATTTTTTTTATAGTTACCAAAATTTTTGAAAACCAATAAATTATATAATTTTGTTTTGTTCGAGACATGTGCAAAATGTTACATTGCTAGTTCCTTCATGACTGACACCGACCCTCTTTGGGAAAAATAGTCTGAACCTCTTTTGGGAAAAACCACACTGCCATACTTAAATCAAAGAAAAACTGAACTGACTAATCGACGAACTAAACAAAGAAATAGAAAATAATGAAGGTTTATTTCGCAGGTCATTGCTGCCCCGAACCAAGACAGGTTATGCCTCGCCGTGGCTAAACAACTAGAAGTGGGCTTTGGAGGCTGGAAACCTCCACAATAGTGACCACTATTATATCATATATCTACTATAAGTACAACAATCCACATGTATGGCGTGGTTGATTTTTTACCAGACAACATTAGATACATTTGTAATAGAAAGTTATTAAAAACTTTATTCTATTTTATACGTAAATGTATATTTAGAGAACTTTTATCAAAACAAAAAAAAATGTAAGTAATTTTATTAAGAGTTGCCATTGGCAAAACTTATGACCATGGAGCACTTTAATGTTGCCAATATGAACTTAAAAAAACTGTGGCGACTTCCACATACAGCGCAACAACATAAAATATAGGACAGCGCCATCTACCGAAGAAACATCGAACTACTAAAAACTAAGAAACTACCAATCCTAAATCGCGCAATAGAAGTTCTCGCGGCGATTAACATATATACAACTTCCCAACATCAACCGTTGGGCAGTAGCCCACCAGGCATGATCACCTCGCCTGGTCGGAGGATCCTCCCTTTGTGTTGGAGGGACATGACACCCGTTCCTCCACAAAACTTTAAAAAAAAAACAGTAAAAACCCGCCAAAATCAAAGTTAGTTCTTTAAACTCCTAAATCTGAGCCTCAAGAGAGATGTTATAAATCTAAAATGTGATCTGTGGGTTTGCTGTCTATGCTTAATGGTGATCGCTTTCCATCGAGCAAGTCACTTGCATAAATGGAACTTTAGTGATATTCAAAATGTATCTCTGTAATAAGGTGATGAGAAGTTAGGTATACCTCTGTGATGTGATTAAGAAATATCTTATATATTTAATTCATCGGATGACAATGATAAAACAATTCATTAGAAATGAATGGAAAAAGGTTAAGGTCCGGTTTTACCGGTTAGTTTCAGATACCTACTTTAACTGACGGTAATTTGACATAACTTCCAGAAAATTGTGTCAAATCATCTGTCAGATAAGCTATCCCGAACTTATCTGTACAAGGTCAAACAGAGCCCTAATATCGTATTTTATCAGGCGCCCTGTAACTTTGAACCTAAAGTGCAGATTGTGCATTATCAAACATATTACGACCGATTTCTTTGTTTGTCAATTAAAGTAAGAAAATAATTACAGTACTGTTTAAGTCCCTCTGACCAAACAGGATTGGAATTGTCGTTTTCATCGAAAGCTTGGAACCGAATTAAAAACGTATGGCAGGGCTGCGTCACTTTTTTCCTAAAGCGAATGGATATTTAACACAAACGAAAAAAAATCGTGTGAGGTATTGGACGTGAATTTATTTTTTAGGTCAAGAAATATGACGATGTGTACTTGCCTATTTATTAACAAGTAAAAGAATGATTGGTAAATATTGTAACGAAAATAAATTATGATTAGTGTAATTTAATTATATATTTATATGAGTAATTAGATGACCCGATAAACGTTGTTTTGCAATAAAAATAAAAAAATAGGGGTAGGTCACCCTTGTTATTTAGGGGTATGAAAAGTAGATGTTGGCCGTTTTTCAGACCTATCCGATATGCACAAAAAAATTTATAAAAATCGGTCCAGCCGTTTCAGAGGAGTTAGGTAACAAACAACGCGACACGAGATTTCTTTATTACATTTATGTAATAGAATTAAGATATCGGTGAAGAAGTCTAGGATTAAAGCGTTTTGGTTATTGTAACTATATATTACTTCCAAATCTAGTAAATCGAAAACATTATTTTATCGGTGTTTTAATTTAAAAAGTATTGTACTTACAATATTTACTTTAGCTCTGAACTAAATAACTTAAAATTGACACAACTGTTTACAAGTAATTTATATTTGTGAAGGCTTCGAACTAAACCGACTTGGTGTAACAACTTCAAAATAAAATACATGAAATTGATTTGTATTTTTTTATTAAATTGTCGTTTTAGCCCATGTATGTAAATATAGATTGAATGTGTGGTATAAAGGTGGTACAGATCAGATCAGAAAACAGATTGTCTAATGGTAATTTAATGACTGCCTCTGTGGCGCATTAGCGTATGCGACTGCTGTGTAAGAGGTCTCGGGTTCGATTCCTGAGTCGGTCCAAATGTTTGTATGTTCTGCAAATATTTGTTTCGGAGTTTGGGTGTTTCCTATGTATGTATTTACAAAAAAAGGTATAAGTATTAATATCAGTTATCTAGTACCCATAGTACAAGCTCTGCTTAGTTTGGGACTAGATGGCGTTGTGTGTTAAAATGTCTGAATATATTTATTTATATACTCACCACCACTAGTCCTAGATTAACGGTAGAAGAACATATATTAAGGAAATATGGAAGTGGCAAAAGAAGCAAAACACGGAGATAAATTGGTAGAATTCTTACTTGAGAACAATCTAACAGTTTTAAATTCCATGTTTCGTAAAAAGCCCGAAAGCAAAAGGACTTGGATATCTCCAGACGGAAAGACTAGGAATGAAATTGACTACATGATAACCAATAAACTAAAGTCATTCAGTGACACGGGAATAGTACAAAATCTAAACTTTAATATTAACCACCGTATGGTACGCAGTTGTCTCAATGAAAAGGGCAAAAAAAACCAAGACCAAAACAAATTCAAATCAACTGCTTACAAACAATTAACGAAAAGTGGAACTTTAACACAGAAGATCTATTGGATGTAATTACCTCAGAAACGGACCTAAACGATAAATACAAAAAAAAATAATAGATAAACTCAAAGAACAGACAAGAATACAAGTAAAAAAGGATAAAAAATCTCATCTTAGTCCAAATACTTTAAAACTAATTGAAGACAAAAGAAATTTAATAATAAAAAAGGACAAAAAAGAAAATCAAAAAGAAATCAATAACCTTAGCAAACAGATTCGCGAAAGTATGAGGAAGGACAGAAAAAACAAAAGAATGATAACCTTAGAGAATCACATTATTAGAACGGGAGGCACAAGAAAAGCACTCAAGGAACTTCGAGAACAGGGAAGAGAATGGATACCAAAGTTAAAAGACAACAATGGATCAACTACCTCTCGCACAAACATCCAAACTATAGCAACAAACTACTATCGCTAACTATACAAAGACCATAATTCAAATCAGCCGAAAATACGATTATAAGATAGAGAACATTATATACCAAAAATACCAAACTATAATATAGAAAACACAGAACTCGTACCAGAAATTTTAGTATCTGAAGTAGAAAAATCTATAAATAGTCAAAAGATAGTAAAAGCCCCTGGTCCAGATAAAATCACAAACGAGCTCGTGAGAGGTAAAATTGAAGATCTAAGCGCAATACTAACAAAGGTCTTTAACGAGTCTCTAAATACCGGCAGCATTCCAAGTCAATGGACGGAGTCCCACACATTACTCCTACACAAGAAAGGTCCAAAAAACGATATAGGAAATTGTAGACCCATTTCTCTAATTTCAAATGTATATAAAGTTTTTGCTAAAATAATCCTGGATAGAATATCACTCACACTGGACGATAATCAACCAGTAGAACAGACAGGGTTCAGAAAGAATTTTAGTACAATTGATCATATATATATACAGTCAAACAGCTCATACAAAAATACAACGAGTACAACAAAACCATATACCTAGTCTTTATAGATTATTCCAATCTTTCGATTGTCTTAAGCATGAATCTGTATGGCAAAGTCTAAAAGAACAGGGAATTCATAATGCCTACATTAATATTATCAGGAATATTTACGGAGAAAGTAAGGCTAGAATCAGACTAGAATCTACAGGAGATATGTTTCCAATCGAAAGGGGGGTCAGGCAAGGCGACCCGTTGTCACCAAAGCTTTTTACAGCAGTTCTGGAATAAATCTTCAGAAAATTGTAATGGGACCATCTAGGGTTAAATATAAACGGAGCACGACTGAATCACCTCAGATTTGCGGACGACTTAGTCATATTAGAAGAGAATCCATTGGTTCTGGAATCTATGATACAAACCCTAGTAGACAAAAGTAGAGACGTAGGACTAGAAATCAACACAAGCAAAACCAAAGTGATGACCAACTCAGTACCTATAGACGTAACAATAAGCGGACAGAAACTCGAATATGTAGAGGAGTATGTGTATCTTAGCCAGATAATATCACCAAATGTCCAAATGTCTAAAGAAGTGAACAAAAGAATTGCGACCGGGTGGAAAAGGTACTGGGCATTGAAGGAAATCATGAAAAGCAAGGAACTGAGCATGACTATAAAGACAAAGACATTTAATACCTGTATCCTACCCTGCATTACATACGGCTGTGAAACCTGGGCTCTGACGAAACACCATAGGGAAAAATTTGCAAGATGTCAGAGAAACACGGAAAGAAGCATGTTAGGTCTGAAATTAAGAGATAAAATTACAAACAAAGACATCAGGCGCAAAATAAAATTAACAGACATATTGTCTCGTATTGACCAACTTAAAAGGCGATGGACAGGTCATATGCTCCGCTGCAAGAAGCAAAAGTGGAGTAAACTGGTAACAGAATGGTACCCAAGGGATTGCATTAGGAGCCGAGGTCGTAAAGCAAGATGGGAGGATGACCTTAAAATAACATTAGGTCCACTATGGATGAGAGTAGCGGCCGATAGAAAACAATGGAGAGAGATGGAGGAGGCCTTTGCCATAAGGCACACCGAAATAAGAGATATTTTAGAAAAGTTAACATTCTCTTAAAATTATTTTCATATAGTTTTTTTAATACTTTAATTACATTAAAGACTGGGTATTGTAAACATGTAAATTTTCGGAAATAAAGGCTTTATTTATGTATTTATAGATTTTAAGATTATTTTATGAGGGTTTTGTGAGTGATCTACGTGAGATGGCAGCTCAGGAGCATCAAGTCTTACCGCTTGTAAAAATACATACATGATTTGTATTTTTCGTTTTTTTAAATTATTTTTTTTAAATGTTGCATAATGAACATTGTTTTCTTAAATGCCCGTGTAGTGTAGTGCTTAAGTGTGCAAATAAAAAAAGGAGAACAATCATATTTTTTTATCTATTGAGATTGCGTCATCATACTGTGTGTGTCGTTGTTACAAGCAAGATCTATGATCTATGATGAGAATCTATGATCATCAATAACCCATAATGTCCCACTGCTGGGCTCGGGTCTCCTCTCAACAGGGGTTAAGTCCATACGTCCCATATGATGCGAGTTGCTAATAAATAAATACTAAAATCAATACCACGACTTCTTTTAATCTTCGCCTATCTATACCTATAGGTGCAGGCTCTACATATAAGTTCTCTACAGTGCCTTTTGCGCTTCTGGTTTTTGGCTCAATCTTCAGTTCCACAATATTTCTCTGACCGTAATCCATTTTAAAATTAATAACACTTCCGAATAGACGTAAGTTTCACCAAAAAAATTACGTTCGGTACAGAGGCCTATATCCAGCTGTGGACTGCGATAGGCTGATGATGATGAGATACGTATTTAAGCGTTTCTGGATATTCTACCCCTAAGAGGATAAAATAAGATTCGTTTTGTAAAATAAGTTTGTATTACAGTTCTTATTAATGCGCTATTGATTAAAAATAAATAAATACAATTTAATTAAATACAAATAAAATTAACTTCAACGCGAACAAAGCCGCGGGCATCAGCTAGTCTAATATAAACTATGGAATTACATTAGCTCTCTACCTATGAAAGTTCTACGCCAATGAAGTGCCAGGGGGGTAATAAGGGTATGTACTTCTATATATCCGTAGACAAACATTTATTTCTTATTTTTAAGATCCCTGGTACAAGTATATCAGACTCAGAAAATAAAAAGAGGATATTAATACAACAGCAGACGATAAAATGAAAAAAGACGCTGGAAATTGATGATAATTAGATGTAGTGTTAGGTTGCTTGCTTTTCGATTTTTCTTGCTGTTTTGTCAGTGCTGAATGAAGAGCCTCTTTCACTAATACTGTAGTGAATATTACAATGATTAACGCTGAATTTTCTCTGTAAACATCCCTAATATGAAACATTTCGATATGAACACCGAAGGATTTTCCCAGCTTAATGATGAATTTACATAAATCTTCTTTGGTTTCAGATTCACGTTTATTAAGTTTGGGAATGTCCTTTAGTTTTAGTGTCGTTGAAGACAATCTACGATCAAGTATGTCCAACTTCTTTTGTAGTATCTGAATGTATTCAACACTTTCTCTTTTTTCAGATTCTATTTTTTGGAGTCGGAGAAGGACTTCGTCGCATTTCAACGATAAATTATCAACAGTATTTGAGAGTTTCTCTTTTTCATCTTTTATATGATTGAAATTCGACAATAACTCTTTAAATTGTTTCTCTCGCTGATCATATACCGACTGATACACGTCTTCTCTTGTACTCTGAAGGTGTGTAATCAGGGCATTAAAACGTTTGTCCTGTTGCTTTGATAATTCCTGAAACATATTTTGCCTTGCTGAGTTAAGGTTAGTCAGCAGTTCTTTAAAGCACTTTTCTTGCTGGATCGAGACTGTCTGGTATATTTCTTGCCTTGCGCTATTTAAGTCAGTCAACAATTCCCGGAAGCGAACCTCTTGCTGGTTCGACAAGTTCTGGAACATTTCTTGCCTTGTAGTGTGAATGCTTGTCAACATTTCACGAAAGCGTTTGTTTTGTTGAATACTAAATGTCTGAAACATGTTGATTATATTCTTTTCATAGTCGTCCATGTTTCTCTTGTCTGTAGCTTGAAAAGGAATTTGTACCGATGCTGGAGCAGCATTACTGTACGATAAAGGATTCTGCTGTATTTCAGGCTCAAAAGATAGTTTAAATTCTTCGTTATTTGAAGTATTCTTATCTTTTCTAACCGTATTCATATCAGTTTCTGTGACAGTAGCCTTCAATGATGACCGATTGGGCGCGAATTTATAATCCTGGCTCACGGTGGATGGATTAAAGCAAAATTCTTTATTGCTGTTATTTGCAGTTGCTTCACATGCAGATGACGTCCCATCATAAATTGAAATCAACTTTTTCAACAACACTTTTCGTGTGGTATTTGTGACAGGCATCACCCGATATCCAAACTTAACTAATGCGTTTTGCAACTCCACATCTGACATGGAATAAACTCGATCCACCACTGTGTAATATTTAGAGGTTTTTTGGCAATCTGGAATTATTTATCAAATATGATTAAATTTAGAAAAGATCGTTTTTTGTTTTTACGAAAGACGGTCCCCATTTCATGTTATCCACATTTTTTATATTTTTTATCATTAATTCCATCACGACGAAGACTTGAAGACTTGAAGACTTAGAATCGAAGACTTGAAATACTTGACATTGGCAGAAATAGCTGATCCGGCTGGTTGCCATCTTATCAAAAGAAGATGATTAAATTTACATATTTATTATGCAAAAGAGATTTGTAAAGGAAGGTTGTATTTTTTCAATTTTAAAATTAAGAAATTATTGTAATAACTATTTTTGTTTTCAATTATACCATATTACATGTACATCATGTCTAGTATTGAATTGATTGTATTGAAAGAGTAAATAATAAACAAAGTACATAGAAAAGAAACTTAACAACAACTTGTACCCTCTCTCTGCATCATTCCTAGCAGAATATGCTAACCAGAACAGTTTTTCTTAAATGCGTTAATATTAAAATGTTCACTATATTTTGTCGAAAGGAAATCCCCAGAATCCCGACGTACCTCGGGCCACCTACGATTTGCAAATGGCCTACTCTTGTGAAGAGACCCCGATTTTCCTTTCCTGCTCAGAAATAAGCGCTTGCGCAGTCACCCCAGCCTGTTTCTGCTAGGGAGACAATGGCCTCACTTGTAACCTACGGCTTGCTCTTATGGAGGACGGAGACCGCGCTGTGATCTCCAGCGCCCTAGTCGTCTGCGGTACTGGGCCCGGTCCCGCTCCGCCGTCTCCTTTGCAAGCATAACTTGCTCACAGAAAGAGACGGAGGAGTTCAAAGCGCTCACAACATGGCCGCAATCATGTTACTGAGCGAGAGTACCCCCACCCCGATAGCCGCCACAAGAACACGCCTCGGCTTCCTCTACGCAGGACATTCTGCCAGCGTGTGGAGTGCCGTGACTACGGTCTAGCTATCTCAGTTGTGGATCTGTTATATGGAGACCACTTCGCATAAATTTTAATGGTTTTATACTAATGTATTAAGCTAACTGTAGTAGTAATAAATGTAACATACAATAAAAAAAATTGTTTTTCTTTGTAATAATATTTACGGCAAGACTAAGTATATGCAATCCTTAAATATTGGGTTGCTAAAATATAAAAATATTTTTCAGTCATCAATATCATCACTATCCAAGACACTGGGCTGATTGGATGGCTTCTGAAATCTTCAAAATTTGAATTATTGAAGTTTTTTTCAGGTTTGAATAATATTTTTAAACAAAAATTGCCTACACAATATTTTACAGTTCTCTACTACTTTTTTATTTAATGAAAAAAAAGAGAAAGCAGGCTGCTTTAATATTAGAAGCATTACAGTACTAGTACGACTCACATCCATGTACTATCTACAAATTTGAAGCATGATCCACCATTTGCTTACTTTTTTAAAGATATTTAGATACAATTAGATAGATATTCGCGAATTTACATTTCCATTATAACAACCTTGTTATCTGTCATTTAATTACACAGAGAATAATCTGTTGCAGTGATAAGTGCCGGTAATGAAATTTGTTCAGAGCTATAGTTAATTCCAAGAAGCATGGATTTTAAAAATGATTATTACTGTTTTGTCTAATATTATCTACTGAAGTGATAAGTATTGACATAGCTTGCTTGATAATTTAAACGTCCTAAGTGTGGCATGCATTGTAGAGGATTGTTTCAATCAAATTATCGGCAGAATGGGTCATGATTCAAGTTTGTCATTAGAACATGAATTATTACTGATGATTCTCAAGATGCTGCATTACTAATAATTATTTATTATGTCTAATTAATTACATGATTACATAAATATTGTGTTACCCAATAAAATAGCAGCATCAATGCTGCAAACTACTGCATCAAAATAATTTGCATCGCTTCAACAAAGCTTGCAAGCAGACAAGCATGCTGTCCCTCTATTATTTTAATACAACTCTAAAAACCAACTAAGCCTATCTAAAATATTATTATATTTCCTAGAAAACATGCTTAAATGTAAATGAAATTATACTATGGGCGAAAAACACAAACGGACCACCAATCACCATTTAAAGAACACATACCTACTATTTTTGCCTTATCTTAATGTTGGTAAATCATAAGTATATCAATGTAAATACATATGATGAACTCATGTATGGCTATTCAGAATGCAATAGTTGATGCTTGACGTCCTTTCCGTGGAGGAGCAACTCCAATTGTAAAGTCCTATAAACATCATATCCTATAATTGTTAAAAAAATGATAGTATAACCAGCCTATGCATGCATATATATCTATTTTCTATACTGTTTAAATAGTGAAATTAGTAAGATCATTTATTTTGCAACATTAACAACCCATAATGTCACACTGCTGGGCTCGGGTCTCCTCTCAGCCCCCACAACTGTATCCCTACGTTGTCGTCGTGTGGGGGCTTGCGTGGGTCGATGATGTGTGGGGGCTTGCGTGGGTCGATGATCTCTGGGGCTGCGCCGATAGAGCCACTCATGCCGGATTGGCCCAGAGGGAGACTCCAGACCAAATGGGATACCAGACTGAGTCTGATTGCAGACTGCCGCGAAGGGCACTTCCAACTCCCTCTGCTCTAGCAGAGGGCGTATTGGAGTGCGAGTAGGCGAGCTCGGTGTGCACTCACACTGCCTCCGAGCAGGTTACACAGGAGTTAGTCTTGTGTTGCCCTAGCCGCTACAACGTAATCCCAGAAGGTTGTCGAGTTAGGTCGTATCTGACTCGACTGGGACCGTAGGTCTTGGCGTAACCGCCCGGACCGCGAGGAAGAAAACCTTTATAAAAATTCCGTGTTCTGGTGTGTGGCCAGGGGATGCACGGCTGATGGGAAGTTCGGTCGCAAGCAGACCCCCAGCCAGGGACCTGCGAACTCCTCGGTTGGGTTATAAAACTTTGCTTGCCCGGGTATTAGGGATCTCTGGCCGGGTGGACTTTTACTTCTCCCCTAATCGTGGGTTTAACTATGGAACACAACTTAAACATGAATACAGAAAACGACAGGAGCTCAAAGACGACAAACAGCAATAACAACGGACAAGAGAAAGAGAGGAAGAGGCAACAGAGGAACAGGAGAGGACAGTTCCGAAAGGCAGACGTGAACTCTACTGGAACTATATCGGTGGGGCTAAACGAAGAACATCGGAGCGCATACGATTCTAATCCGCAGTAAATGTCGCGGGTGGCTCCGGAGCACGGACGCACCGGAACCAATGGAGACGGAGCCATGTGATAGCCGCAAGCGTAGACTCTCCAGGGATAACGAAAGATGGAGATGTTGCCTCCCAAACTCCCAAGCAGCTACAGAGGCAGGTCAAGATCCTCAGTTTCATCACCGTCAGGTTCCGTCTTCTCCAAGGCGGAATCTTATAGACGAGCCAGGGCTGACGGTGAACATCAGGCGGGGGAGGAGATCGCTGGTCTCCTGCTTAAGATCGGAGAGCCGGTGGACGGGGATTCAGTTCCCCAAACACTGTCTTCTCTGCAGGAGAGAGCCCAGGCGGCGGTGGCCATAATCCACAAGGTGGCCACCAAGTTAGTGAACCTGAAGGGCACTTTTGTGAGGGCCCTGAAGGACTCATCTTCTAAAGTCGCGGGGGTCGTGGAGACCCTCATTTGAGATGTGGCTCGTATCCAGGCGGCTAACGACCTTTTGACGGGGCAGATGGCTGAGCTAAGCGCTCAATTTGCCGCATTCCGGGCGGAGTGCCTTGACAGAGAGACCCCGGCCCTGGCTTTGGCTCCGGCTCCGGCCCCGGCTCTGTCTTCGGCCCTGCCCGGGGTCCCGGCTCCGACCCCGGCCCCGACTCCGTCTACGTCGCAGGGAGCCCCTACTAGCTCCGGAATAACTGACATCCATCTGCGTCCAATTCTCGACGCATGATGGTGTATGGTGGAAGAACGTATGTCCGGCCTGGAGGCAAGACTGACTCCGGCGCCTGTTGTCCGCCCGCCGCTTGCGACACCGAGGCCGAAGGCTGCTTCGGCACCGACCCCTCTTCCCGTAGTGGGGGGTCGCGTGTCCTATGCGTCGCTGACGACGTCTGCCCAAACGCCACGTCAAATGGCCAAAGCTCCAGCCAAGGCGGCTGCGCCGAAGCCGGGGCCTACAGCGGCAAGAAAGACGGGAGCGGAGGAAACTCCGCTCCCCACTCCAATACCTTTGCCGGGCCTCTCTGCACCTGCCCCGTCTAATGAGGGTTGGCAGGTGATCGGGGGTCTAAAAAGAGTAAGAAGGCCCGGAAGCGGGCCAGAAAGGCTGCCCAAAAGGTAGCCTCTTGCCCACAGTCTCCATCAGTGGCCAAGACCATCAAGAAAAAGCCGCAGAAATTGCAGCCGCCAAAGACCGCGACTGTAGTGGTCATGGAGTCACCGGAGGTGGCAAGCGGCGGGCTTTCCTACGCAGCCGTCTTTAAGACGACCCGGGACAGTCTTGCCGGTGATTTCGGGTCGGCAGGGGTCCGCCTGGGCCTCGCCCAAACGGGAGCTCGAGTATTAGCGTTCCCCGGGGCCGAAGGCGCAAAGACGGTGGACACGTTTGCCTCGAGCTCTCCCGGTCCCAGGGCCCCAGTAGGGGTCACGTGGAACGGCGCTCTTCCCGCTTTCCGCGGTGGGCTGTAGCCGAGCTCGACAGGAACTTGCAAGAGGAGGCAAGCCATTGTTCAGTCTTGGCTGTCTCCGCGGGCCTCGGCCGAGGAGGTCGAGATGGGGACTGGCCGCTTTCACGATGCGATTACGCAGATCTGCGATGCGGCCATGCCCCGGATTGGAGGTTGTCGACCTCCACGGAAGGAGGTCTACTGGTGGTCCCAGGAGTTGGTGGACCTCCGTGCGGCCTGTACTCGTGCCCGGAAGTCCTACACCCGCAGCCGGTGGCATCACTACGGAGATGGTGGGGAGGACCAGCTTAATGAGGAGTACCATGAGACGCGGAAAACTCTGAAGCTGGCCATTTACCGCGCCAGAGACGAAAAGACAAAAGAGATGCTGGAGGGTCTCGATCGTGACCCCTGGGGTCGCCCATATCGTGCGGTGGGTCAGAAGCTCCGCACGGCGCACCCAATTACCGAGACTCTCCAGCTAAACTTCCTGCAGGAAGTGGACGAGGGCCTATTCCCGCAGCGGGCGGAACACACGCCCCCGTCGATGGCCTATTCCGTCCGAGACGACGGGGGCATAGAGGACGAAGTTCCACCCGTCAGGAAATCGGAGGTAGGGGCGGCTGTTCTGCGAATCAATCAGCCCGAGTGATGGCCCGAGCCTTCGACCATATGTCGAACCGCCTCAGGGAGGTGTTGCACGCTAGCCTGGCGTCCAGGCGCTTCCCTGAGTGCTGGAAGAGCGGGAAGCTGGTCCATCTGAGAGGAAGCCGAGACGGCCTGCCGACTCGGTCGCGGCCTACAGGCCCATCGTTTTGCTGGACGAAGCGGTCAAATTGTTCGAAAGGGTGCTCTCTACACGCATCGTGCGGCATTTCAGCGAGGTGGGCCCCGACCTGTCGGACGCCCAATTCGGGTTCCGAGAGGGGCGTTTGACGGTCGATGCCGTGATGCGCCTGAGGTCCGAGACCTGAGGCGGCGTGAATTAGGTGTTTTTACCTAATTCGTCTTGACAATACAATACATCTTTGGCATCTGTTTGTGTCGATCTATGATTTTTATCTGTAGCTTCAATTTATCGTTCATAAATGTCACTAGGTATCTTATTTGAATAAATGATTTTGCATTTCAATTTGAAAAAAATAAATATTATTATGTCTTTGTTCTGCAGTGGACTGTTATAGGCTGTTGATGAAATATTATCATTATTATTCCAATTGCAAATAAAATTATTTCAACACAAAGATAATGTTATGGTATGAAAAGTATATGTTAAATTTTAATTTGATGAAAAGATGAATGGAGCGGATTTAATCCCTCGTGAAGTTAATTAATAGGTACTCCTCTGTACTTACTTTTACTTAGAAGTCCTAATTGCAATTTTTTCAACAAAAGAGGTCTAGTTGTCGCTGTTATAGGTAGAACTGGAAACCCAGCTGCAGCTAGTTTAGCTTGCAACTGGGTATCTGATATTGAATTAAACTGGTAGCCCATTCTGAACTCTGCAATAATAAACATGTACATACTTTAGGCATCAATGAAGAAAATTTGGTCAGACAATGTTATCACATTTCCAATAACTGGAATATGTGAGTCGTCACTGTTGCTGAACAGTTCCATTAGTAATAATATATATATATATATATATAGTAATAGTCTCAAGAATCTGCGGATTCTGTTAATGCAAGACAGTTAAGTGAGATGATATGAAGTGTTTTACATTGATTTTACACAGTCAAAATATTTTTAATTAAAGTTTGTAAAAATCAATGTGTCCAAATTTAGAAAGAGGAAATATAATAGAAATATTTGAATTTTAAATATTTCAGACATCTAACACACAATGTCATCTAGTCCCAAACTAAGCAGAGCTTGTATTATGTGTACTAGACAACTGATATAAATACATATATATTTTTTTTGTAAATACATACATATCATACATAGAAAACACCCAAACTCCGAAACAAACATTTGTAGGTCATACAAACATTTGATCCGACCCGGAAACCGAACCCCGAGACCTCAAGAACAGCAGCCGCTTACTCTACCGCTGCCACACCGAGGCAGTCATTAGGTAAGTTGTAGGTAGTTACCTATAATGACTAAATGAATTGATTGACATATACAGATTTTATATAAAATTATTTCAGTGGTTCAGTTAAAAGAGCTTGACTGTCCAAAAACTGATCCAGAGGTTACTGATTAAGACAGATCTTAAGCAGCACAGCCGCGATAGAATAGGTTAGGTTAATATCAGTCTCAGAACCAAATCTGCCCACTCCGATTTCTACATAGTTTTTCTGTCACATAGGAGTGTTTTTATGAGCCCGGAGTCGCAAAGGGAGGTGCAGCCCCCGCCCGCCGTGACAAAACGTTTTAAATTGGATGGAAAACTTACAACAAATCCAGAGCCGAGTAAACAGTTGTACCTTATGATTAATTTCCTTAATCGTACAACTTTATTTTAAATTTTTACCCTGTGTAAGTTTCTACTATAAATTGCAGAACACTAGATTTCTGTAATAATAATACTATAAATATATTGTTAATTGGTGAATCAAGTAATGTTATTCAATAGGTATTGATAGTTGTGTTACGTTTAAAGAAAACAGTTGGTGAAGCCCCGAAGAAGATAAATTTATATTGCGTAATCTCTTTTATCCAATAATAAATTATTCACATAGCTACTGCTTTATGACCTGTTTTGTTTGTACAGTACATAAAAAAATTCACACTCAGACAGGTACTTCTGTATCACTGACAGAAAAACTTTGACATTACGTTAATATTAATATATATTTTTATGAGAATACACAGGAGATCGGTTTTTGTTTTTGCGAAAGACGGTCCCCGTTTCATGTCATCCACATTTTTTATGTTTTTTTATCATGACGAAGACTTGAAGACTCGAAGACTTAGAATTGAAGACTTGAAATACTTGACATTGGCAGAAATAGCTGATCCGGCTGATTGCCATTTCATCAAAAGAAGAAGAAGAGAATACACAGGGGGGGATAACCGGTTATCAATTTTGAACTGTTTCCAAAATGTTTAGAATGCGCTTTAGTAATAGTGAAACAAATGTTTTAATGTTTCAAACAAATTCAAAAGCGGCAAATTATATTTTCCAGATTTTCATATCAAAAGTTCCACCACTAGACCGCTAGGAGTATATGTGTTCTGTACAGTAGCCCCTGGCGTGGTTTTCAAAATCTACATAAATTCTAATTCTACTTAAATCGGGTCTTCATCAACAGTCTTTGTTGAAACCTTAGGAGGAATATTAGAGACCAAAGTGATATTATTGCATTTTGATATTGTGACTAAATCATTTGGTTAAATTTCCTTTGTAGATATTCTCCCCTATATTCTTTTTTTCACATTAATTATCCTGAACATAGTACGCTAAGCGATATAATTTATTTTAAAGTCAGTAAGTGCACTATACGAGTGTAACATCTAATTTTGTTAATCATCTATTAATTTTATAAATCACGTTAGGAGTGCGTGATTTAAAAAAAAATATTATAAAATGTAAGGCTCGAAAATAAGTTTTTTTAACAATGCATATTAAGTCATAATATTCTCAAAGCTTACTAAAAAAGGAACTGCTAAGATATCTGATACTCTTTTGCAGCGGAGATTTTAAATTGTAAAGCAATTTAAATAAAGATTTGGCAACACTGATTAACGACGTTCTTTAGCGGTGCGTGCGACATGACGCGCCGGTGAATTTTAATATAAATTTGACGTAATTCTTCCGTGCATATCTCGAAAATAAGGTGAATGATCACAAATAGCATTACATAAACAGTGTTCTAGTGAGTGCATATACGAATAACCTGTAATATTGTGCTTCCAGACTTCACAATGGCCGATCAAGTTGACTCAATGTCAGATGCAGAGCTAAGGACAAAACTTGCCGAGCATGGGTTTCCAGTAATGCCCATTACAGCTTCCACAAGAAAGTTACTCGTGAAAAAGCTGAAATTAGTACTTGACAACAAGAGTAAGCCCCGAAGTAGCGCCGATAACAAAGTTGACAACAGGCGGTCTCTCGCACGCTACTCGAGCGGCGAAGAGTCTGATTTAGACTCAACAACCAATGCTAAAGAGAAACGTGGCCGACGGGCCACTACTGGCGGAGCAATGTTACCGCCAGCCGCCAATAAGACTCGTCGAATTCCTATTAAAAAGGACTCTCCCGCTAAACGAGACTCTGATAAGGGCTCCGAGTCTGAAGAAGAAAAAGATAGGTCCGGGCTAAGTACACGCGAGGAGGTTGAAACTGTCACTACTCGTCGAGTTACACGTACTTACGCTTCGAATGACCAGGATGACTATGAGACAGGCTCAGACAGTGATGTAGACGCCGATAAAAAGACCTCTAGTCCATTCCGTAGCAGTTCTAGATCTAGCGATTACATCTCGAGTACTTTACCTACAGTGGATGTTGGCACTTCTCCCCCAAAGACATCAATATTCTCTAGAGCTTCTATTATACCAACAAATTATACATCTACATATTCTTCAAATATGACATCTTCTGACAATCTCAATTCCATACGCTCAAGATTAGGTTTGACTTCAACACTAGGAGACCGTCCGACGGCCAGTAATTATTCCACAAATTTTTCAAGAAGTACTTATCAACCCTCGACTTCAACTATTGATGAGATAGAATCTCCTTACTTAAGTAACTTTACTAGAAGACTATCATCACTAAAGTCAGACCCTCCTAAGTCTACACCTTACTTAAACAGGGATACTAATAACGGTAGCACTGTGCTGCCACGCAGGTCTTACATCTCTGGTCTGAACAGGTCTGATATAGTTGACTATAAAACAGCCACGGACAAGAAATTCTTAAAGAATAATCTTGTGTCACTGGCTCTTGTTGGGTTAGTGGCACTTTTTTTTTTTTGCTTATTTTCTATGTACATAGTTAAAAAAAATGACATTACATCAGTGGTTGAGGATCAGAACAGTATAATACCTATCTGCCAGTTCGGCAAACCAAATGACAGACCAGGCGTCAACTGTGTCCCTGAAGGACGAGTGAGTTATGCTAAAAAGCTTCTAAAAGTCATTCATCCAGAATTAACTACTCAAATAGCTTCCAGCAAGTGTGGTGAGCCTGGAACTCTTCCATACATGACAGAACAAAAAATTTTAGATATTGCACAAGCAGAGACCTCTGATGTGAGCCGCACAGACTTGAATAACTTGCAAGTTCTCATCATAAATAATCCTCAATGGGGTCTCAATGTTGTTCAGTTCAAAAATTCACATGAATTTTCCATTATTAAAGTGACAGATATGATTGTTCAACAACGGAATAAAGCGATTGTTGCTATTACACTGTCTGATCCATCTACCCCTCTCTCATGCCTGTTAAAAAATACTTTATACTCGGTTGGGTCTACCCTAATTGTCATTGCTGTACTTACAATACTAGCGTTAGGTGTGCAAAGAGCTTATAAGCAATATGTAAGTTATAAAAAAAGAAAAAGTGAGGAAATCTACTCTATGGTTGAACAAATTATAGATGTGATTTCTCAAGAGACTGAAGATAGTGGGGAACCATACATATCTGTCGATCATGTTAGAGACACATTGATTTCACCACAAAACAGGGAGAAAATGGCATCAGTTTGGGATGCAGCTGTTAAATTTATTCAAAGGAACGAGAGCAGGGTCCGCATGGAAGTGCAATCTGTTGACGGAGAAGATTCTCGTGTTTGGAGATGGATCTCTGCTCATAGCAGCCCAAAGCGTAGTGCAGCATGGCAGGGACAGGCTTTCGAAACTCAGGAGGGCTCTGTCAACAATCTCGCTGTCTCCCCAACACCTTGCCTTAAAATTCGACACATGTTTGACAAGAACGACACGAATCCCAACTTGAGGTCCGTTATTCACGATGCAATTCTGGAGAAGTGTGGAGACCACTGTAACATTCTACATATCGATGTTGAGAGGACATCATGCTGCGTCTATGTCAAGTGTGCATCACCAACAGACGCTGGGGTAGTTTACAGGAGCTTGCATGGCTGGTGGTATGAAGGTAGACTAATTACGGTTAAGTATTTGCGTTTGGAACGATACATGCAAAGGTTCCCGAATTCGCCCTCAGCAGGCCCGTACTTGAGAATGACTCGGCCGCGACGCGCTTGGGATGAATAATTACGTAGTAGAATAGTGCTACAGTCGCACACTGGGATATTTTACTTGTTATAATATTTCGTAACTTGATCTGTAAGCTTTTTATTTATTGTGAGTTACTTTCATGGATTGTCATTTGCAGTGAAAGTTTGTATTTCTTTATGACAACATGAATGCATGTCAGGAAAATATGGAAATGCATTACTCATCCAAATATCATTCTTCTAATATTTTCATAATAAATGTTCTGCATAATATTTGTTCATTTGTGCTTTTCTCATTTATTTTTGATATGTGTGAAGGTAGCATTGGTAATTTCAAAATTCATGAATTTTCTTAGACAAGTCTTGCCTCATATGTCAGTGATTGTAATAATATATTGTACCTGTGTTAATTGTATAGCTGTGAAACCCTTCCTTAGATATTGTATCGGTAAGCTTGTGTGGACTCATGTATTTGTCAATTAAAAATTGTCTGACTAGTGTATCTGATCTGAATGTTTTCCTCATAGGTGCTGGTCTTATCGTAACGACTTAAGTTTGAATTACTCTTGTGTGTGGAAAATTCTGCCCAGTCTGATGTTGTACATATTTTACATCACAAAACACATGTTTAAATTGTACTCTGCTAAGTTGAAGTCACTATGGCTTGTATTTGTTAACGTATTTACGATTTTGGAACAAATTGTTTAAAAAAATGATAGTCTTATAAGTAGAGGTAAGTTTCGTAGGGTATACCGACGCATACACATATTTGATTAATTTTTTCTTGTAATATTAAGTTTAAAGATGCGAGAGCACAACGTAGAGGTAACTCAGATTGTTTTAATTTGGTATAAAATTGACATTTTGTTTAAGTATTTCTACTAACTTCACTGTTCGTAATGTCTAGTTATTTTTATGGATTTATTTTCTTTTTCTAATAAATTGATTATAAGTACCGACTTGTTTTTTTATCCCATACTATAATAATAATAGTTTAAATTGTTTGGCTGGTTGATCTTGGGTTTATCAATAACTAGCAACCCGCCCCAACTTCGTACGGGTGGATTTCAAATGCACCCACCAACGACACGATTCGTAAATCTGTAATCTGTATTATCTTCATTTTAATAACGCATCGTTGTGCTAGTGGTTAACATAAGCAGGGGCGACGTTACGCGTGTGCCGTACGTCGCCTAAATTGAGAGGATTTAAGATCTAGAGACGGTGTCCGCTTCAGTGCGGGCAAGCACTGGGAGGGGTCCGGATGGCGTAAGAAAGCGGTTCCCGGATCTCTCCCGTCTCAGGCGCAGAGTGGCACACCCTGTGGTTTTAGTCGGTTCGATTCCGACACACCGCCCCGCCGCAGACCCCGGTGGGGTGAAGGCCCGAGGAAACACGTAAAAAAAAAAAGTGGTTAACATCTTGAGTTCGATTCCCGGATCGGATTGCTGTTGGGATTTTCTTATAAGNGATTGCACTCGCGACCAGGGTGTATTACTCGATTCTAAATTACACTTGGATATTCATATCGATAACATTATTAGTAAATCTTTTAAACATTTTAAGCTGTAGAGCTTGGAGCGCTGATGGACTTTCACTTAGATATTTGTAAAGACTATTATGTATGACTGTTTTGAGTCCCAAATAAATAAAATAAAAATATTTTACAAATAAACCTTCCCCTTAAATCCCTCTACTCTATCAAAGAAAACCGCATCAAAATCCGTAACGTAGTTTTAAAGATCCAAGCATTTATAGAGACTGACAGACAGCGGGCGAGAAGCGAATTTGTTATATACTATGTAGTGAAGTGTATGTTTTTAAAAATATTTCGTGCCCAATTGTCGGTAAAATTTGGCGAATTTCGTATTCTCACTAACCAGTAGTCCCTAAAGTCAGCATAAATCTAGTGATATCTGTATTGACTTGCAATGTGTTAACTTTAGATATTTTATTAATAAATTAATTTTTAAAAACAAGCTTTCCAACAAAATAAAGTATTCCTTGAAAACTTTTACTATCAACTTATAATGTCATCACAAAATTTATGTAATACTGAAGCTTGTCGCGAGATTTCCCACACCTTCTGGCTCCAGCATCAGATGAGCCCCGTATCATCGTAATATTGCATTGTCACGCTATGCCTGCAAAATTTTATCACATTTGGTTGAACATATCTGATTTCAAATTGAGTTGCAAGATTTCACCCGAACATACATACCTACATACACTGCAAGTTAATAAAAATCTTGTACAATAATCATAAAGGCGACTGAAATTATTACGATTGTATTGTTTTTTTTCAATTAATTAAGTCGAGATGTTCCTCATGTTGTAAATAATAAGAATTTAAAAAAGTTCTGCCAAAATATTGTACGTACAAGTATATAAATATTAATACATATTTCAATGAGCTATTTTGGATTTAAGAAGAGAATATAAATATTAAGGTATTTCTATCAAATTACTTTAATATTTCCGACTAATCAAATTAACTAGAAAGAATGTGCATTTTCTTACTCAATTTATCAATAATCCGTATTTCCCTTGGTCACGCCATGACGTATGAACCGCTGGACCAATTTCAATAATTCTTTCAGTGTTAAATAGCCTTCCTCGACTCGGTAACGGGCAGGAGTCGACCATCAATTTAAAAGAGACGTTGTTGCGTAGGTCCGGTCAACTAGTTCACAGACAAATATTATTTCCTCTTTTGAAACTATGATCTTGCTCCGAAAAGGATTGATTGGTAAAGATTGATAAAAAAAAGTCGAATGGCAAGAATTTTTTATTCCAAATAAATTTTATTGTATTAATTAACCAATATATATAGGTATAACATTTATAAAAATATATTTTCTAATACCTACAAGCAACATATATAATAGACAGGATAGTAGTATAATAGGTATTTATTGTTTACTTAAATTGCAACAAGGCACAATATTTTATGTAGTCTTCTAATTTCATTTTATATAAAACTAGGTGTACCCCGCGGTGTTACCCGCGGTACAAAGATATTGCGTAATATCTTTATAAATAGTAGCCTATGTGTTATACTGATGTATAAGCTACATTATTGTAAAGTTTTATTAAAATCCATTCAGTAGTTTTTACGTGAAAGAGCAACAAAGATCCATTCTACTTAAAAACTTTCACGTTTATAATATAAGTACGATTATCAATATTTAATAGAAGTTCAAAAGGGTCTTCACCAAAATTATGCCACGATAGATGTTTCTACAAAAAAAAGGTTGTGTGGTTTTATGAAACCACGGTAAAAGTGAAACTTTTTTTCATATTATAGATATTTATATAAAATTTCCTGAATAATATTCCATTAGGGGATAAAAATCGCTTAACAAATTAGCGTGAAGCTCTGGCACAAATGAGTAATAGTCTATACACTACACGGTCAGCTGATAGAACTATAGACGCCGCCATATTGGCCTCGGCTGCTATGACGAGCGCCTTTCACTTTATCCCTACTCCGCGGCCAACCGTCACGCGACATGCGGCCGACCGTCACGCGAAATGCGGCCAACCGTCACGCGACATGCGGCCGACCGTCACGCGACCTGCGGCCGACCGTCACGCGACATGCGATTAACAGACCAAAAAATTTGAGACGATGTAATAAAAGTTTCACTTTAAATATGATTTACTGTATATACGACTTATTTCGCAAGTTAAAGGTTTTAACTAATCTAAGCTAACTTCTATAACAAAAATTCATATCCCTTTTTAAAAAACTTCTACTTACATCACATATAAGACATAATATTACATTTCAAGAAGTCTTATTTGTTATGAAACCATCAAAAGGTTGATGTAACAAATCTGGAATGTAAACTTTCTTATTTCTCCAAGAATTTTCAAAAAAGCGTTCACAAAAAAGTAAAATTATCAATTTTAATTATATAACATTTATAACCATTTATTCTTATCTATATAAATATTAATGCATCGCCGTAATTATGTACGCGCATAGCTGCCGATCGGCTGCACCAAATTAAATAATAATTTTTTTTATGTGTTCGTTATTTTTAGGACAAAGTTTGTATACATATGAAAAATTATTGATTACGGAAAAACCCTTGAAAACTGCCTACCAAGTTCGCCGGATCATTCAGTGTATGTCGTCGAAGGATGGTTGAGTAAAGTTATACTCAATTAAATAGCATAATAATAAAATAACTCGTCTTTCTATTTTCTGTGGATTGCAATTAAACATACGTAATGTCTAATCGAGTCCGTGGCAAGACATTTGATAGGCATAAGGTCACTATACGGTATTGAGCCAATTAAACTTTGTTAAGCAGAAAAAAAATAAACTTATTATTTGTTTTTTATATTTTTTTAATTTGTTATTGTGAGATATAAAAAAATTTTGTACAACATTTTTTTGTGTGACTTCCTGAAACTTAAAAATTGTCGCGAATTATCAAACTCCTTTGAAAAAAAGTCAATTGTGCCCCCGGGTGGGCTCGAACTACCAACCTTTCGGTTAGCAGCCGAACGCGCTAACCGATTGCACCACGGAGGCTCCTACATGAAAGACCCAAATAACTGTTTAGTTATTTGAACGGATAAATGTGACGCGTAACGGATAAATGTGATGCGTAACCGAAAAAATGTGACGGTAATTTTTTTCCAACGCCGATAAAGAAGTTTCACTTCAAAAATAAAACTACAAAATATAGCAATCCGCCATGTTAAGTTGAACACCGATCAGAGCGAATTACGTCACATGTCTGAAAACGTCATTTTGTTTGGATATAATCGACGATCACTTTACTGTTTTTAAGTGCTGTATTTGGTACCGGTTGACACGAGCAGACGCCATGACACCACATAGGGGGAGTTGAACCCAAAAACCTTCCTAGCTATGTCTATGTACTATCTGTAATATCACAAAATTAGTTGTTTTTTTTTTCTGTTTAACAGGGTAGGATGGCTTCAGGTTCAATAGTGCAGCGTGTCGAGCAGGGCCTGGTAGCAGCGCCACCTGTCGGGCAGGTAGAGCGGCTCGAACACGTGCGGGAAGGGCGCGTCCCAGCCGCACGCGCGGGCCACGGGCGCCTCCAGGTGCAGAAAACATTGCTCCTGGAAACGTACACGCATACACCTTATAAGCGTTTCGACGAACATAAGGGTACAAAGTAGGAAATAGAACTTTCAGGTGAAGGAAACATTGCTCCACGCAATGTACACCCATACACTTTATGAGCGTTACGCCTAAAATAATGATACAAAACTATAAGATTATTGACTTTTTCTTGGATTAAGTGTACTCATATAATTGCGTTGTATATGATAATTTTATTTATGATAACTCTAGTTAATAAAGACGAGGCAGAGTTACGCTAAACTATATGTAAGTATTACCTTCAAATTAATATCATACTAGCTTTAAATAAACAAATTTTTCACTACCAATTTTTTCTTAAGAGTACAGTATTTGCCCTACTGCAAATAACTTCAACAAAGAAGGTTTAAAAACCTTGAATGACTTTATAGTACCTGTATGGTGGCTGCGATCTCGGCTCCGAAGCCCGACGTGAGGGGAGCCTCATGAGATACAATACAGCGACCGGTTTTCTTCACCGACTGGGACAAAATAACTAACATTAGAAGTAAATAAAAATAATGGAATGCGCTATAGAATATACAATAGCTTGAACAAATCATTTTTCCACTTAGAAAAAAACACCCAAACTCCAAAACAAATATTTGCAAATCATACAAACATTTGGTCCGAACCGGGAATCGAACCCGAGACGTCAAGAACAGGAGTCGCAAACGTTACCACTGCTACCACAGCGAGGCAGTCGATTTCAAATTCCAGGGATATCTGCTCTTATTTTTCCATTTTTTAGATTAGCAAAAAAATATATTTTAAAATACTTACATTACAGACTGTCTCCTCATCCCAAGGCAAGATGGACTGCAAGTCGATGACGTCACATTTGATGCCCAGTTTCTCTTCCGCCATGTCTGCGACCTCCAGCAGCACGTGCACCTGAGTACCCCACGCGATCAGGGTTGCTGCGTCTCCTGCCAATAGCATACTTGTATAGCTTTAAGTTCGTAGAGCCACGCTGGTCTCCGCACGGCAGGGCTACACTAGCACAGAAGTCTACGTAAAGATATAGCGTTCGTGCTTTCATGCTTTGTCGGCGAGAGCGAGACCCGAGGCCCAATGACGCAGAAGCATCACTAGGCCGCCAGGATGTGGGTCACCATGATGCATTATCTGCATAAGCAATGAGTACTGTGACCACCACTCTTGGATTTTACTCATGCTTTCCATCAGGCATAGTAGTTATTTTTTTGGTTGGTTTATTGTTTGAAAAAAGCAAAAAATTGTGCATTTACTTGATTTTATTAGTCAATGTAGAGAATCTCTCATTGAACTCGGAACTAGATGGCGCTGTGTGTACATGGCCGAAAACGTTTTCAATACTTACTGACCTTCTCTTAAGAGCTGTGCTTTTCCAAGAGGCAGTGTGTAGTCTCCGATTGGGACCTCTTCGTTGGCCGATCGGTACAAGATCTTGGGCTCCAGGAATATGCAAGGGTCGGGCTCTCTGATACACGACAGGAGGAGACCTTTTGCTGTGATGGGACCACGGGGTACCACCACCTAGGAAAAATTATGGTGTGATATGTGAAATATATATTACTAGCAACCCGCCCGGCTTCGCAAAGGTTCTTACCGAAAATATAATATAACCTATGCTACCCCGAGAAGTTGTGCGGATTAATTCGTTTCGATGTCATCAGCAAATATCGTTATTTAACTAATTATATACGTAAACCTTCTTCAAGAATCACTCTTTCTATTGGTAATAACCGCATCCAAATCCGTGTCGTATCTTTTGAGTTTATTCCTAACAGACAGACAGACAAGGCGGAGTTTGTTTTATAATATATAGTCATAAATATTGTCTGCCCGTTACACTTTCACGGCTAAACTGCGGCACCGATTCCAATGAAATATGCGTTAGAGATACTTTGATTCTTGTGGAAGAATATAGTCATTGCAATCATGGCAAATCAAATTCGTTACACAGAAAGTCTGGAGCCTGAAAAAGGATATAGACTACTTTTAAAAGGTGGGGACGAAAGGTTGTATAGGTTTTACCCAAAGTCACTATTCCACGAATTCCAGTGAAATTCGGTTCAGCCGTTCCAGAGATTAGCCGGAACAAACATACAGACCGAAAAAATTTGATGTATTTACATACGTATGCATTAAGTAAAAATCGGTTATTTTAGCATTACAAACAGACACTTTAATTTTATTGAAGGTCAGTTAGTGATCCTGCAAACGTTGATTTTTTACAATATCTCTATCCTTAAATTAAGGGTTTGCAATAAAAGAGTGAATATTAAAAATTTCTGAAAAAAATGGAGTGGGTCATCCTTAGGGGTCCTAAACACCGTTTCAACTACGACCGTGGGAGAGCCACGCTTCGGTATGCATGAGCCGACTCGACCGGAGTGAACCCACGGCCTCACAGTGTGAAACAGCGCCTGCGCTGTGTTTCACCAAGTGAGTGAGGATACCGATATCGCATCATCAATCATCATCATCAACAACCCATAATGTCCCACTGCTGGGCTCGGGTCTCCTCTCAGGAGAGGATTAAGGCCATAGGTTAAGGCGATATCGCCCCATCCCTCAATGGCCGGTAACGCACTTGTTACGCCTCTGGTGCGGCGGTAATCGCTTACCATCAGGCGATACGTCTGCTCGTATGCCATTTTTAGTTTGTATTACAAAAATAAGGCCTATGCTCAGACCCACTGAAAATACAAAAAAAAACCATAAAAATCGGTCAAGTCGTGTCGGTGGAGTTTGGTTACAAATAAATAAAATATACAGTACTGGGCAAGAAATAATGCACATCGACCACATTCGGCTTTTGTAGAGCATTGTCGGTTTCGCACACTACATGTGTTACGTTTTGTCTTTTGAGAAATGCGTTGGAGTATGGTCGCGTCCTGTTCAGAATATACATAAAGAGTTGTTAACACTCCTGAATTTAAATGATTTAGAATTGTACTATGGCATCTTTAGGAAAAAAAGGGAAGCCTTTACATGGTCAGCCACGCGAAATTGTCTACAAAGTGTATAAATATTTATTAATTGAAGCTGACAAATTTAAAAACCATAAAGATAAAGACGTATGTAACTATTTTAAGGTACAAGAGCGAGTTTCAAATGCCAGTGGAATTTCAAGAAGAACTTTGAACAATATATTAAAGGAAGAAACAGATTCTATTGCAATTAAGTTCAGTACTCCGAAATAAAGGTAGACCAAAAAAGCTATTTCGTTTAGATACAGACGATTTTGATTATGATCTTGTGCGAGGAATGGCGTATGATTTTCAGTTACGATTTAATGAACTGCCTACAGTAAAATCATTCAAAGAACTAACGTAGGCTATTAATTACAGTGGATCTGAAAAAACGTTAAGAAAAAATGCTTCATAAGATGGGATTTCGTTTCACTAAAATTGAAGATAATAGAAAAGATCTAATGGAAGAGCACGAAGTAAGTCTCAAAAGAATGGAATACGGGAGGAAAAAATATAATTTTTATTGATGAGTTTTACATACATACAGAGATGATAAGAAAAAGAATTTAAAAAAGTTTATGTTTAAAAGTTCATGCGAGAAATGAAAAAGGCGTTGTTCCAGAAGCTTTTTTAATGTATAAATCCACGGACAGTATAGGTGATTATCACAATGAAATGAATAACGATAACTGCGAGAAATGGCTGGTTTATCAATTATACAAGTGATGCTGTTCTAGCTATCGACAACGACCCTATCAAAATAAATATATTGAAAGATTCCCAATTCAGACACAATTAAACAGGAAATGATCTGCTGGTTAAACAGGCTTGAATTCCAATAGACTCAAAATTGACGAAACCCCAGATTTGTGGTATTATATGATGGCATAAGGAGAGGTATACAGAGTTTTTTGTGGAAAAAAATATTTGTGGAACATTGGTACACTGTATTGCGATCGCCACCCTATCATCTGGATTTCAATCAAATTGAAATTATATGGCCTCAACCGAAAGGTTAGGTGACCTCCAGGAATGTGGGTACGAATTTAACTACAGTAAAAATATTATTGGCATAATAAGTAAACACGATTGGGACTGATCATGCTATTAAACGTGGGAATAAATTTCGAAGATTTCAACACGGTCTAGATAATTACAACGATAGAATGAGAGCACCGATAGTGAATCGGAAGGAATCGAGGATTTATAATAGTCTCGTCGGAATGTACCACTTTTCAAAATAAACTTGCATATATTTTTTTATTTAACAATAATTTAAGGACAAAATTTATATAAAAAAATGTT
This sequence comes from Hyphantria cunea, assembly GCA_003709505.1. Classification (NCBI taxonomy): domain Eukaryota; kingdom Metazoa; phylum Arthropoda; class Insecta; order Lepidoptera; family Erebidae; genus Hyphantria; species Hyphantria cunea. The sequence goes on from PKRV01001042.1 coordinate 605,352, forward strand.
TTATAAAAAATAAATAAGAAGAATAATCAAAATAAACAGCTCACAATAATTGTTTTAACAGCTCATAATAGGTACCGCACCGTTAGCGTTTTGTGCGAAAAGGATATCGGTCTAAAAAGCCGATATTAGCCGAACGTCTCTTTCTAGAGGTCGATGGGCATTATCTGTGGGCCAGCACTGTAAGGCAGGGCGAGGTGGGCGAGGGGGGCGAGGGGCGTGACGTACCCTCAGGCCGGGCGCGTGCGCGAAGAAGGCCTCGGGGCTCTGCGAGTGGTAGAGCGCGCCGTGGCCCACGGCGCTGCACGGGCTGCGCACGGTGAGCGCGCCGCTCGCGAACTGAGCGCCCGAGCGGTAACGCGCCTTCGCCGCCTCGTTCACCAGCTGCACACACCCATATGCGAACCGTCACTGCTGCTCTTTCTCTGTTCCCGCAGCTTTCCTACGACACTAGCTTTTGCCCGCATAGCTAAATATTTTCATCTTTGAAATAGCATTTTTTCCTTTCTTAATGCTCACTTATGTTATATAAAGAACCCATATGCGAAATTTCAAGATTCCACGTTCAGCGATTTAGGCTGTGCGGGTATCTCAGTCGATCACATTACACTTTATAATCCAATAAAAAGAAAATATTATAATAAAAAAAAACCCGACTGCAGTCGGGATCCATTTAAATTTTACGAGGAGCTCCTTGATAAGTCACAAAAATGAATGGATCCCGACTGTTGATCCTTCTATTCTGCTTTCAAATTCTGAGGCTTATTTTATTCTTTTAGTTTTGTTTCACGTACGGATCATCAAAAACGGCCAAGGCGTTTGGCCTCTACAATGCCACATAGGAACAAACATGCATACCTACATACATTCATACATACATAGATTGATAAACACATTACCAAAAGAAAATACTTATTATACGCTCAAAACTCGTATCTAGTGATTTTCAAATTCGAAAAATTTTCAAACCTGATCGAAAGCTGGGAAGATGTAATCTGCGAACTGTATCTCGGCTATGGCTGTAGCACCGGCCGTAGCTAATCCGATACCGAAGCCAGCGATCCCTTGTTCACACAGTGGTGTATTAAACACTCTATCTTTGCCATACTTCTCCTGGAAATAATATAATATTAAATAGTCGCTACTTTTCTAGGTACTTATAACCTGTTTAATTATATTCTCTACTAATAAAAAGTCTTTTTACTAAACCTTTAACTTGTAAAGTCTAAGTTTAAAATAAAATAAAAAGAGTAGTTGACTAAAAAACCAAAAAAGAGATACAAAATTTATTAGTAGTAACTATTAGCAAAGAGTTTCTAAGTTCAACAAGTTATTGTTATCTGTCCAAGAATATCTATGCTTTAGTATTATTATTTATTTATTTTTTTATATTTAAACTGCCAGAATGACTCTGCCCTGCCTGATGGAAAGCATGAGCAGAATCCAAGAGTGGTGGTCACCATCCTCAATGCGAAAAACAACAATGCAGCATGGTAACCCACACTATGGCGGCCTGGGGGGAAGGGGGATGGTGAGGGGGATAGGGGGCGTTGGATTGGGCTGTGGGCCTCCGGTATCCTCACTCACTCGATGAAACACAGCGTAAGCGCTGTTTCACACCGGTTTTCTGTGAGGCCGTGGTATCACTCCGGTCGAGCCGGCCCATTCATGCCGAAGCGTGGCTCTCCCACCAGTATCCCCCAGTATGATAGATACACTCTTTTTCTGGGCTAAAATCTCTACTCCAAAACCTTCCAACCCCACTGGCTATTAGTTCTGAGAGCTATCCTTTAAATCATTATTTACTGGTATGTTGGTATCCCGCCTAGTAACACATTGACTTAGTTAGAGGCCACTGTCAAATCATGGTATTACTTATTACATCATTGACATAACCAATACACAATTTTGACAAATAGAATTTTAAGAGTCATCGAAACGGTACATTGATCCAATTGGTATGGATTCCTAGTCATACTGGCATTGCGGGCAATGAGTGTGCAGGCGCATTGGCCAGAAATGCTATCAGTTCCACTGTGGCTGACCAGAAACACTTAAACCATCAGCACTATGACCTTTTAAGGCTGCCTCAGGAAGAATTAATCACATCCTGGCAGCTGGAATGGGACAGCTCCTCACAGCATAAGGGACGGCATAACTTTGCAATACAGTCGTGCATAACACTGAAACCGTGGTATTTTTAATTTAAAAAAGTGTCTAAACCAGTCATCTCTTCCGTATGCAGACTCCGCATAGGACACTGTAGCTCACCTGTCTTCTTGCACAAAATCAGAGTTCGGGATACATCCCTATGTGAATGTGGTTTAGATGAAGGCAGCCTGGACCACATATTCTTCAATTGCCCCAATAATAATACATCCTTAGCTACTACCTACTGCTATTTATCAAAATTAAAAATTCCCAGGCCTATAAACTTTGAATCCCTACTAGCCTTTACATCCCCTAAGCTCCTTAAAGCCTTAATGATTTTCATTCGATGTAACAACATCAAACTTTAACCTATGTTCCTATGAATGTTATAATGTTGATTTGTGTGTGTTTGTTGACTAATTTTTTTTAAATATCATTAATGCAGATTTTATTTATTTGTGATTGTCCTTTTGTTTTCGTACACTAACCACAACAAAAAGCCCCACATTTATTTTGTCCATTGGTAATTTTGGATAATTTCAGAGAGCTGCAAAATTTTAATTCCCTTTTCACAAACATAGCAGAATTTGGTATCATGTATTCAAATAAAAATCTTTTACTGGTTAGTTCCACTAAAGCAAATCAAATTAAACTCTATTATGATGACATACCTGGAGTCCTAGTGAACACCGGAACACTCCACCAAAGCCAACATCTTCACCAAACAGCACAGCTGTTGGATCACTCTTGAGAGTGATGTCCATTGCATTGTTGATGGCCTGCATCATGTTCATCTTAGCAGTTGCACCTTCAACACAGAAAGATTTTAATATCAACATATTAAATGATATTGTTGCAATAATTGAGTTTAAGAGAACCTTTAAAATTACTAGATATTTTATAGTGTGTCAGGACTGTAGCCCAGGAGTTAATTCTCTATGTGTACTCCTCTGAGAAAGAGTCATGACTCCATAAATGAATGAATCAATCTTTTATAGTGTACTAGCAAAGCCTCACAGTGCCCACCTTTAAAATAACAACTGCGGGTAGCACCGCAGGGCTAAGCTAGTCTAAAATAAAAGTACCTTATGTGACTTCTTTTATTTTCAGCTATCTACCAGTGAAAATCCCGTCAAAATCAGTTCAGTTGGTCCAGAGATTAGCAAGTACAATAAGACTTAAACAACAAGAGACAATTGAAATATCCTATTTCAGTAGCTAATGCTGCAGTGATTTATAAAAAATTTGAAGATATTATACACTTTTTTTTAATGAAGTAGATGGAAAGACAATGATAACATGCCAAATTCTAACATACCACATTGTGTTATATACAAAGTTATTATTCTATTAAGTGTCATTTTCTTTGACAAAAGGTTATTAAAATCACTGCCTAAACATGGAAATTTAAGATTATTTACCTTCAACTGGAACTTCATTGTCCGGGTAGTAAATAAAATGCGACGACAGCCTTTTACTATTATTTGTCACATTTTTAATAAGTTTTATAAATAAAGTAGTATTCTTTGTTACTAAACTAGCCATTTTATGCAGCGATTACGTCCGTGACGTTCACAGTTGAGACTTGTAATGAATTAGGTAATGTTTCTTATCTACAATTATAATCAGCTTTGCTTTGATTATAAATTAATAAATAATCTAGAAGCAAGAGCGTCAAGTGGTGATGGCTGACGAAATTGTGAATTGTTTTTATCATTACATCATGTTTCGATCACAAATCACATTTATTGTTTTTCTTTAATATAACGTTCCATTACATTGTGACTTGTTTTTTTGACGATAAATGTTTTGACAACTTAGAAATATTACAATTGACATGTCAATTGATTCGATCCTGATATTAATAAAAAACTAAAATAATATTTTTATAGTTTCATAAAAAGAGAAATTATACATGAATTGAGCTCAAGATGGACTCTGTGAATCTTTTAATTAGAGATGTCGTTTTTGTAAAAACGTTTTTAAGCACCGATGCCAGTACACGATGTCGGCATCCGATGCCAATACATTGAAAACCGGATGCTCTCAACATCCGATGCTTCACCGAATGCGAGCGAGCGAGAAAACGATGGATCGATGACAAGTCGAAGCATCGATGTCACTTCTCCTTTTTTTTTATTAATATTTTTGAATAATGTAAGTTACTTAGGAAAATTCTCACCAGTATTGTATAAGGTTTATTTTTAATAACAAAGTTATATTTATGTTTACGTTTATATACTTATTTCGTATCTAAATAATACTATACAATAAGTATTAAATAATTTAATTATGGCACTGTTACCGAGTACTTATCTAATATTTAGAGCCGGCAACTAATTTTGCCAAATCGGAATCGCATAGTCAAATCGATGCCAGAAAAGACATCGAATGCGGTTTACTAATTAACGATGCGCATCGATGACAAAATTTAACGAAAACGCCCATCTAATCTTTTTAACATTAACGTTTCGTAGCATTATTATTGTTATGCATTATTATTATTAAAAAGCAACCTACGTGTTCTGTCTTAACTCTTATTGTACGGTAAACTTTATGTTGGATATTATTTTAATTGTTAATATATTATTTATTAATAATTATGTGTAGTCAATCTTTGGACTACAAATATGATGCTGATGGTCATACTCAAAATTTATTAATCGCGGGAAATCGCTTAAACGCTATTAGTTTCTTGCGGACTGTATAAAATCCACATGGAGGTTCTCATACGCTCTTGTGTGGGTAAATCCACGATAAGTGACATTAAGAAGAATACCGATTCAATTTTGTTGTACACCTGCAAATTAGATAGTGAAGATTAGAGTAAACACCGGAAAATGATGAAGAAACCGAAAAAAAACTTTTAGAAGACAATCTAAAGATATTGTTGGTTTTTACAAAAACGATCAACTGGTTAACCAATATCTGGCTCTATGCTCTGTGAAACAGCATTACAGTTAAATAAAAAATTAGGTGGCGATGAATCGTTTGCTGCAAGTAACGGATGGTTGTGCAGATTTAAATCTCGTCATGGAATTCGTGAATTGGAACGCAGTAAACTGAACGCAGTAAAGATATTTTTTAGAAGAAATTGAATGAAAATAACTATGACTTAGATTTTGTTTATAATGCTGATGAAACTGGATTAAACTGGAAGTCATTACCTTCAAAATCTTTAGTTTCAAGGCGAGATAATTCTAAAACTAGTAAAGAACGAGTTACAATATTAGTTTGCGCTAACGCTACCGGGACCCATAAAATACCTTTGCTCCTCGTCGGAAAATCAAAAAACCCAGATGTTTTAAAAATATCACGGTGCCCTTAATTTATAAAAATGATAAACCGCATGGATGAACTCTGAAATATTTATTGACTGGTATGACAACACTTTTATCCCTGAAGTAAACAAAAGACAAAACGAAATTGGCAAACATGGAGACGTACTACTTTTACTGGATAATGCGCCAACCCATCTTCGGCTGAATTGTTAGATTGAGAAAATGGAAAATTTAAAGTACAATTTTTGCCTCCTAATGTGAAATCGTTATTACAACCAATGGGTCAAAAAAAAAAATATAGAAGTCGTTATAACATTTTTCTAGAAAATGAATTTAAAGGAGTGTTGTTACATGGTCGTAGATGCGTGGGATTTGATTGAAAAGGAAACTTTAAACGGCATGGAACTGAATAGGAATATGAGATAATGTCAAAGATGCAAATTTGCCAGGATAGTGATGATGGGGATATAAAAGAGTGGGTCGCTTGTGACAGTAATGATCAAGGCTTTCAAATTATGTCGGAAGATGAAATCGTCGAAAATATATTGCAGATAAATGAACAGCAAGAAATGCGAGAAGATGAAACTGAAGAAACTTTAGACCTGAAAAATAATACAGGGCCATCTCATGATGAAGCTTTTTAGGCCCTGGAAACAACTCTCTAGTGGTTTGAAATACAAACGGAGAGTGATACTGTGAATTTATTACACCTGAAACGAATTCGTGATTTAGCTGCAATGAAGAGAAAAAGTGGCTTACGTTAAATGACAATTAAGAAATATTTAAGAAACTAAATTAAAGTCATTATTTTATTTCATGATTACCAAATGCAAATTACAAAATACATATTGTAAACAAATTATACTAGCATACGTATCTAACTATTTTATTTCATGATAAGGTAATGCTGCAATATTTTAATTTATGTATGTAAGTGTGTAAACATAAGAAAATATGAATGTAAGTACACAGATCAGTGCATACATAGTATGTTGGAAAATATATCTTATAATAATTTCTTAATAAACATTGATTTTTGTTTCGATTCGATGTTTATAGCAAACACACAATATTTATATTAATAAGCAGGTTTTATAACATAAGTATGTTACAAAACCCGCTTTTCCTTATACATTCGATTATCCGGATTTTCGAATAGCCGAATCCTTAAAGGTAATGTATTAAATTTCGCAAATGCCACTATTTTGTAACTAGGCAAACGAGGCGGTTTAATAAGATATCGTAACGCCTGCGATAAAATGGCCGCAACTGGTAAGCTTTTACATTAAAACAGATGCGTAAGATGGTTAAGTTCTTCCCTTTTTTTCGATTTTCGATCTATCGGTTAAGTTAAACTGTCGTCGCTCTTAGCGCCAAGTGTGCTTACTCTATGCAAATCGTAATCTAGAACGGCAGTTCACACGAAGTTTAGCTTTAGTTGTATAGATGGCGTTAAAACTAATTTATTTTATTTTTCGACTTCTCTCAGAACAAAACACAATAGAAATGGTGATCTGCAGGTTTTCGTTCTGTATTGATTTTTTTATGATGCATACTTATTATATACAAAAAAAATAAAATTATAGAAATAACCAAAATCTGCTTATGTTATCACTAGGTAAGTGACAGGGGCAAACCTTACTTTGAGGTAAATTCACCTGAAGGTAAGTAGCTATAGTCGCCCATTGATACCTGCAATCTACACCTCACAACAATAACTGGAGGTGGGGATCAGTATCGTGGCTGTCTCAAATCGTGGCTAGCCGAAAGTGTTGAAAGATGCACAATTCATAGAATCAATAAAAATAACCTAAAAAGTATATTTTGTGTAGTTGCTGACATCCTTCATGAATTATAAAATTCACTTAACTGGTTAATCATTTTAATTAAAATCTATTTCCGCGCATAGCACTAACATCAATAAAAATACAATAAAATAATTGTTTATCGTTTTTCGCGTGGTACCTACACATAATTATAATAATCTACTTGTTGTATTATTTTATTTATGCTATCGCTACTTTTTGTTTAAAAAACTGCATGGGTTGTGGAGATAATTCAATAAGGTAAGTACTTATTTTTGTAATATTGCATATTAGTACAAAAACTGTGCGCTTGTACTAAGAAAAAAAAGATTTATTCTTCTTCTGATAAAATAGCAACCAGTCGAAATATATCAGCTATTTCTGGCAATGTAGAATATAGGTTCCTAATTCTAAAGTGTTCTAGTCTTCAATTCGTTATTTATACAAACTAATTAAATTAAATGTATGTTTGTAATACAGTATACGGTTACCCACGTTATTTCTTCAAAAAAAATAATAATTATAGATTTTCATTGGCAGATAACCAATGATATGAAGAGTAACGTAGGCTACTTTTTCAGGGTTCCGTACCTCAAAATGATAAAGCGGAACCCTTATAAAGTCGCTTTGTTGTTAGTCTGTCTGTCTATCAAGACCCTATTCCTCAGGAAAATCAAATAGGTACCCAGGTCTACTGACAGGCGCGGTTCTAAGATCGGGGGTGGTGGAGAGTGTCACAAGGGACATGAACTATTTGAGAGAGTTATCTTTGGCCGTATCAGCGAGCAACTGTCGCGAGTGGGCCAGGATCTATCGAACTGCCTATTTGGATTTCGACGGGGATGTTCGACAGTGGACGCTATTAGGTGGGTTCGTTCCCTGTCGGGCTCGGCAGTCCGATCGGGGGAGTGGCGTTGGTAGTTAGCCTTGATATCATTAATGCTGTCGGCATCCTTCATGGCGCGCGATTAGTGCGGCCCTTGAATATCATCATCACCGCCTTACCTGCGAACCGTCAGAGGCCTATCTGCGCGACAAGAGTGTGAATATGGTGGAGCGCAACAAATAAAAAAAATGAATTGATGTAGCCGGGCGTGTGGTCTTAGGCAGGTCGGAGTTCTGACTCTTACTGCGTAGAGCGCTGAATCTGGTTACCCCAAGATGTACCTCAGTGGTGAGGTTAGGCAGGGGAGACTTAGAAGGCTGTTACTGTTGTCCTTTGAAGCTGTAGAAAAATTAAACTGCCGGTTGCCGGACAGCCGGTTATGCTGCAAATTTTCGATACTCGCAAGGGAATCAAAACCTACAGGGTACTTCCGTGAACTCAGATTTTTGATATTTGGTACGAAGCAACGTCTTATAGCACAGATAAAGAAAAAATTGCAAAAAGCGTAAATTTTTAGTTCCATCATATATATCTACAAGTTTGTACAGAACTCTCGGTGCGCGGGTCCGACTCGCACTTAGCCGGTTTTTTTAGAAAAGCTTCGCCCCGCAGAGTTACTTGCGGTTGCTGTACGGCGGATAACACCTTGGGGCTCATCTAAGACCAACTTTCTAAGACTTATGCAAAGTTTATGAAATAGTCTCAATTTGTGTGGAGTCAATGGGTCCACGCTCGTCCAAAGACAACAAAAAATCTGTGCTATCAACTTTGTTACATGTTTATTATAAAAATTCAACATTGCTATTACTGTAATATGTTGCCTTTCTCAATACAATAACTAGAATCATTAATCAATAACAGTAATCAACCATAAAGAAATTAATTAAAGTGTACAAACACTTCGTTAAATTTATTCGCTTTTTTTTTGTAACCGGCGTTTCTAAATATATTATGTAACTAACACACATTATCGTTGTGAACTTGTGATGTCATTACTATAATTTTATTCTCAGTAGTGGTAACAAATGTTTACAACATTATAATACCTGCATAAGCATACTTGATGAGTTTTTTCTCGACTGTTCTTATCACTGCACGCAACATTAGTTTTTCCACAAAGCAAAAAGGTATCTAGAACATCAATATCTGTTTAGGCTAAAGATAACATGCTAACATGCACTCACGTTATTTCTAAAGAGTAGGTTGAAGGGTAATTACATTTGCATTTGATATTTCTCTTCATGGCGCTTGAGACGGCGCTCATTGTCCAGTTGCACTCGGTGATTCGAGGGCAAGCAACGACGGCGCTGTCAGTACCTGGATGGGTAGCGTGTTACTTTGAGCGTCTCCGAGATTCGGAGGTTACGCAGTTAAACAGTCGATCCCGGTTTTTATCATACGATAACAGTCTGAAGCTTAGTTGGAGGTCTTAGGGCGGCTTAAAAACATCCAACGTCAAGATTACGTAGCTACAAAGTAGTCTTGCCAGTCTTCAACCCACACTTGGCCAACGTGGAGACGTACAGCCTTTACTCTATCCCGAGAAGAGACCCGCAGCACTTAGGCAGTAGAAAGCGGCGTAGCGACCGCTTCAACGACTTTCTTTTTTTTACCTATCTGCTGAAGTCTGTCGACCGCAAACACATTAATGCTTTCGGGATGTGGTGCTGGAGGAGGTGGCTGCGAATACCCTGAACGGCTTACCGCACCAATGCTTCTATCCTCAAAGAACTGAATATTCGAGAGCGCCTATCTTCCCTGTGTCTCCATAGAATTCTCGAATAAATCGGTCAAATTTCGAGGAGGGTAGGCGATAACCTGGAAAGGTAAATGTAACTATCAACCTCGGGCAAGATCGGGTGGAAAATAGAGGCCGTAACCCATTGTGCTTTGCAGACCAAATCTCCTCTACTTTTAACAGTACGATCATGCTGCCCCGCACACAGCTCAGGGCAGATCACAGGCACATAACTCTGTTGGCAGGACATCTTAGGCCGAGTCATTTGCTCCCCTTGCAAAAATCATGGAACTCGCGTCTTCGTCACCGAAGGCGATAAAATAAAGAGTTACTAAGTTTTCACTCCTATCGGAAGTCGCAAAAGACTGTTCGCATTTTTTTCCACCAGCAGTTAAGTTCCATTTTTTACTCTACTGGCATGTTTATAGATTTTAATTTTAGTTAACCTAAGTATTGTTATATATTTCATGTTTATATTAGCACAGTACACATCGGGCCGCTCTGAACTAGTTAAGGTGAAGCCACAAAAGTGATTATTATTTCCATACTTAAAATAATGCTAGTTCACTAATCTACAAACTCCGAACTTAAATATATAATCGACTCATTATCATAGCAATGTTACTGCCATAAACTGATTTTATGAACTGGCAACTCATAGAAGTTCAAGTTATATAATTTCCGTATTGCCATAAGTCGAATCTTATATAAGTTATGGAAGATTTTTGAATCTAAGTTTTGTGGTCCTTAGCTATACGTATCATGGTGGTTTTGTCTAAAAAACAGCACATCGGTATCTTAAAGAATTTTTTTTTATGGGGCCAAAGAGCTTCCAGATTACGTGAAGGTCAATGACTACCATAGCCCACGATACCTGCAACTTACGTCACTGGTGTAATTAGGTTCCGATATGATCGACGATAATTTTACTGTTTTTAGGAGCTATAAATGACACTGGTTTTTTGTTAATAAGAAATACTTCCGAACATCATAAAACAGTTTTTCAAAAATAGTCAACATGCCTTGCCATGCCACGCAAAACATAATCATTTGTAAAGTAGATAGATAGATAGAAAACTCTTTATTTGCACGCTATAATATTACAGTTAGAAGAGAGTACATAAAATATGAGACGGAGTGTACAAAGGGCGGCCTTATTGCCAAAAGCAATCTCTTCCAGGCAACCCTAGGATGGATCGAAATGTATAGAGCAAAAGTAGATAACTATATGTATAATAAAACTAAAAAAATTGCACTGGGACTAGTGGCATTCAGCTCCGACTCACTGGAAATTGCGGCACTCATTTCCGACTCAGTGGAACTACTCACTCCTGGCACTGGCAAGCCCCATAGACAGCTGACTCATCAATCGATCTCCGGTCTTGGAGAGGAGCGCAGCGCAACAACAAAAATTTATGACAGCGCCGTCTACCGAAGACACACCGAACTACGAAGTAATGAAAACTAAGAAACAAACAATCCTCAATCACGCAAAAGAAGTTCTCGCGCCGATTAGCATATACACCTTCCCAACATCAATCGTTGGGCAGCGCCCCGCCAGGCATGATCGTAATGAAACGTAGTCCTTATCGGATCCCTAACAGGAATGGCAAGTCATGTCAAAGCTTCTAGAACAAAATTAGCCTCAAAAGTTCGGCTCCAAAGACAACCGAACTACTAATAGGTTTTAGAGGCAATCGACAAAACTTAAATCCATATATTATATTTAAGTTGTATTCTAGTTCATGAACAGGCGTATTCTAGATCAAAAAGTGTTCACAAAATGATGTACATTTTAGAATGATACAAATGGGTAGCTCATCATGGGAATAACAGCTGAGGATGTCATATACCGTTATCATAAAAATAAACTGCTTTCGATAAAAATAGTCGTTTGTTATAGAGGTAAAACTAGTTCAACAATTACCTATATGGCGTTCACACATGTCTGTAATTATAAGGTCTCGCATGCACTCGCTTACAATTTGTAAGACGACTTAGTAATGAGATATGTGTCGTGTAAAATTGTCTTAAAATAATGAATACTTATTAATACACGTCTTTTTCAAACTAACACTAGGTAATCAATAAAGTAAAAGGACTTGATTTCACAATATTATGAATGGCGTCTTAATTATAAAACAAAGTCCTCCGCTGCGTCTGTCTGTCTGTTCGCAATAAACTCATAAGCTACTACACGGATTTTTATGTGGTTTTAACCAATAGATAGAGTGATTCTTGAGGAGGGTTTTCGTATATAATTTGTTATATTTTTGAAGACATTGGCTAAAATATACAATTTCTCAGAGTTACATTAGCTATATTATATTTGGCGTGAATCCGTGCGAATCCGGCGCCGGTTACTAGTTCTATATAAATTTAAAGATCATTCGCATTTTTAGATGCCTGTTATGCATTTTATTTATTGTCAACCCAATGTCCATCCTGTGATTGGAGAATTCGCACCTTTTTTTGATTTGGGGATAGTCACACTTACACGCCCACCACTGTAACTCCTGTACACCAGGATCAACAGCAGTAACTACAAAAATACCGAGCTATGACACTCGGCAATTCCCAGGAAAAGTTTAACAGTCTTGGAACCTGTAACGGCATTAATAAGAAGAAAATCTGAAGAGTTGACAATATCGCATAGGAGGCAAACCTTTTTTTTTTNGGGATAGGAGGCAAACCTAGGTCAAGGTAATGTTACTTATTTTATAGAAGAACAAACTAAAAAGGTCTTAATTATATTGTTACGAACTTCAGAGTGTCCATCACTATTACATTACTCTGGACGGTACAGAATTACGAACTGATTTTTCAACCTAATTGCTACGCTGCGACTTCCACATACAACGCAACAACAGAAATACACTACAGCGCCATCTACCGAGGATACGTCGAACTACGGAGTAACGAGGGAAACAAATAAACTACCAATCCTGCATCGCGTAATAGAAGTTCTAGCGCCGATTAACATATATACAACTTCCCAACATCAATCGTTGGGCAGTGGCCGCCAGGCTTGATCACCTCACCTGGTCGGAGGATTCTTTGCTCACTCCTCTCTTTGCATTGGAGGGACATGACACCCTTACCTCCACAAGGTCGGAAATAGGTTGTCAACATAAGTTATTAACGTTTAAAGTGACCTATTATTGTATCCCAGAAAAACTCCTTGTGAACTTTCTAAATCTAGATACGACTCAGTCTATTAAGCGAGTATTCTTTTCTTTACCTGAAAAGAATACTTGCAATGGTAAATAAATTGACCGGTAAGACAGTTTTCGTTTTGTTCGAAGTTATAGAGCGATAAACATCGAAGAATAACAAAAAAATAATTTTAGACTTTGATTAAATCGAATGGTCTTATTTAAATATAGTTTGTTAGTAAATAAAGACTGTAAAAGACGTCACCAAGTTTTTTACTCCAAATGACGTACCACAACAAAAACAGAACGAAAAAACGATATTTATTGAACCTTAATAATATTTAGGTAGACGTTTTCAATCATTGTTGTACTCATACTTTTTTTATCTGTACACTGTTTCCACAAGTTTTATTTTCATAGGGTCGTTAAAGTTTACATCACCAATAAAAAAGGAGCAGAGATTGTTTATACTTATTTCACACAGGGTCAAGGTACGAGCTCTCCTTGCCCGAAATACAGCAGATTCTTCACAAAGATACGCTATTTATTGTGATATATGTATGTAAGTATATATATGTGTGCTTGGATATAAAAATATATATGTCTTATGTGTATATACATGTATTTATTCTGTATAATTGCCTAATACTATATAATTGCTTAATACTTTGAAATAATTAAATAATACCACCCAACGACAGAGTGGTATAGAATGCCTTTGGCTTTAAGTATAGTAAGGCTTTAAGTATAGTAAGTATAGTAACCATTGTACATTTTATGCATAAAGTTATTTAATTAAATAAAATAATGTAAGCAGTAGCGTTATCGTCTTGAAGATAATGTCGTGGATACATTGCAATTTATGATGTAAGAGAAATCAAGATTAAAGCCGAATTGGTATGTCTTGAACGCCACTGTGAACTGTCTCTCTGAGCAGAAATATTACTTTATTTTTTATAATCACTAGCTTTGTCTGCGGATCCACTTGCGTTCAATGCGATTTTCAACCAATTCAAGTATCACTTGGTTAAAGTGTAACAAACCCAAAAAGATAAACTAGTTATAAAATGAGTCTGGGATGTACTAACTACACAATGCTACTGAATATCGACTACACGGTTGGCCTAGTGGTTTCAGTGGTTCCGGATGGCGTAAGAATGCGGTTCCCAGATCTCTCCCGTCTCAGGCGCAGAGTGGCACACCGTGGTGGTTTAGTGGGTAGTCTGGCAAGTCAGTCAGGAGTCCCACACGAAGCGAACCTCCTGTCCCCGCGGGGGGGAGCGAAGTGCGTAAAGGCATTCCACCACGTAAAAAAAAAAGTGGTTTCAGTGGTCGCCACACCGCTTTCTACTGCGCCAAGTGTTGTGGGTTCAAATCCTACATGGGACAACACTTTGTGTGATCCATAAATTGTTATTCTAAGTCTGGGTGTACTTTGTGTCCGTTTCATGTAAGTTTGTAAAGATCCCCGTGACACAGGAATGAATATTCCTAATGCGGGAGTTGTGTTAAAAAAAAAGAAACAAAAGAAAATAATATATATATATATATATATATTAGTAGCACTAGGTAGGCACATATGTTCTTAAACCAATAAATATATACACTCAAATTTAAGCATTTTAATGCATAATATGTTTCTTTTAGCTTTCCTGCAATTTGAGGGAGTGATTTCGTGACGAGGGACGATAGTGACAAGAAACCGGGACAAAGTAAGTTTTTAAATATTTTCGGTACCTACAATTTTATTTATAGAATGGAGAAGTGCCCCATTCTGTCTTATATTCTTTTTATTCTAAAAAACGAAGTCTTCCTAGAAGATTAACTTAATTCTAGCTTTTATATATAAAACTAGTTCCGTGTGGTGACAGATTAATATTACGACGTGTTACCAGCCCTATGAACCCCATCAGCAGCAGCAGAAACGAGTCAGCTAAAACCTTATTTCTATGGAAATGCTTATCCGGCAATGGATGGTTGAAAAGTGTTGTTAATGATATAAAACTAATAATAACTATGTTATAAAATACACTGCCGTGGGAGCGCCATGTTTCGATATGAATAGGCGCGCTCGGCCGGGGTGATACCACAGCCTCACATAAAAATGGTGTGAAACTGCGCTTGTGCTGTATTTCACTGAGTGAGTGAGGATACCAGAGGCCAATACCCAGCCCCTTCTCATCCTCCCCCAAAGGCAAGCCATGTACTTGAGACGCCTCTGGTGTTGCGGGTGTTCAATGGCACCTGTAATCGCTTATCAACAGGCGACAGGTCTGCTAGATTTCACGCTTATTTATTAAAAAAATGAAAATAAATGTTGCCTAGTGCAAATAGTGATTTATTTAATAGCACCGACTGGATTATGAGCAAAAACCTGCGTGTACAGTGTAGATGATACCAGTTTGGTAAGTCAGATATTTATAAGTCTTGCCAGTTTTTACGTAAGTACATGGAGTAGTTGATGCCATTCTGGTCTAGAGTATGACAATAAAGTCAACGTTTACGTTGTAAGAAGGTTTCGTTTATCCAATAAAAGGTAAAGAACCAGTTTTAGATACAATTAAGATAACACTATTATATGGCGTGCGGTTTTTAACGAAGAAGGTGAAATTCGAAGAAGGCTGTTTTTATTGTGTGTATGTTTTGTGAATAGTTTTTATAAGCATCTAAGAAAATAAGAAATCCTAGAAGTGTATTTATAGGACATGTATAATTATCTTGTGGATTATCTTCGTCGTTCGTCGGTCGATTACGTTCGTCTGGTCATACATAAGGGTAACCGTGGGAGAGTCACTCCTCGACGTGCATGGGTCGGCTCGACCGGAGTGATACCACGGCCTCACAGAAAACCAATATGAAACAGCGCTTGCGCTGTGATTCACCGAGTGAGTGAGTATACCGTATGTTCATACCCAACCCCTCCCTCCATCGCCCTCCCCGTCCCTCAAAGTCTGGCAACGTTCTTGTGATGCCTCTAGTACTGCAGGTGTGCGGCTGTAATCGTTTACCATCAGGCGATACGTGCACCGAAATGAATAATCCTTTTTTTGTGTGTTAGTTATTGTCAGGACAAGGTTTGTATATAAGACAGAAAAAGAAAACCGGAGGTGTTCCATTTTCTGAGTCCGGGACTGTACACTAACCGGAGGAACTAAGGCGGGCTTAAATACTAAACCAAGCTTTTTTTGAAAATACTAGATCCTGTTTAAGATAATGACAATATTTCTTTCTCAATGAACCGATTGAAATAAAACAAACACTAAATGTTAGGTTAAGTTTATCATTAAACATTACAGAAAACCACATCTAAATCGACTAAGCTAATTAGAGATATCGGGATAATAATATACTGAGATTATCGCGTAGATAGACAGTCAGACAAAAATCTAAAACCTATTGTTTTTAATTTTGTTACTCAATAAAGCCCACCTTTGTTAGTTTTACTTTAATATCTTTAGTGTACAGATATAAGACCTCTAACAATTTATATTTCTGTACCCTGGTATTTTCTGTAGCTACAATATCACGAGTACGAATTGACTGTCACTTTTACTTTCAATATACTAAACAATGACTTAATAATGGACATTTTTTATATTTTTTATCATTAATTTCATCACGACGAAGACTTGAAGACTCGAAGACTTAGAATTGAAGACTTGAAATACTTGACATTGGCAGAAATAGCTGATCCGGCTGATTGCCATATCATCAAAAGAAGAAGAAGAAGAAGACTTAATAATGTGTTATTCTTCTTTATCAGCTATTTCTGCCCATGTAATATTCGAGTCTTCAAGTCTTCCTCGTGATGAAATTAATGATTATATTTTTTTGTGACAATTTTCTAAATTACCGAAATACTTATTTTGTAAGGCCGCGTTAACCTTTAGTACGAATATGCGACTAAGCTGACTAAAAAAATATAACACAATTTTTTCTATACAAACTTTGTCCTGACAGTAACAAACACAAAAAAAACAATGAGGACTGCCAACAGAAGTGCAAACTCAAAACTACAAACAAACAGTTATTTAAGCACATCTGAAATTTACCATTTTGCTCTTTAAATAAAATGTGTGTTACAAAAAAGTAAATAATGTAAATTATTACGTATTAATTTATTATACTAAACACAGCGACTAAACACACAACAGCGAAAAGTAGCTGTCTGTATCTTCCTCGCTCGGGTACACTCGGCAGTACCGAGTTCATCCGAGCCGTATGACAAATTATGGTCTGCTCTGTCTCCGTCTTGCGAATTTTCGATCAGGTCAAGTGTCCTGACGCGAGTTCAACATTTTTTATCCATCACAAAAAGTGCACAACACCGATTAAGAAGTTTTCACTTTAAAAAAGAATTATCCAATTTGGTGCAGTCGATCGAAAGTTATGCGCGCACATACATTTTTGTGATTCATTGTTATTTATATTAGATAGATGTGGATGAGATAGAATCGGGATTGTCTTTCCTTTTTTCTTTTTCTTTCTTCTTATATTCTTTTAAAAAAACAAAAAAAAATCGACAACCTCCATAACAATGTCATGTCATTCGTGTATTACTTTATGACAGGTGAGATAGCCAATAAGCGATTATTTTGTGTCGTGTTGTAGTGTCAAAGTCAATTTTAATGATAGGAATGACAGCATAACCTTTGTTCTTTTAATGCCGTTACATTAAGCTGGGACGGGAAACTGAGGGCGGCGTTACAACATCACCGTTTGGTCATTACTGTCGATAATGGTAAAAAAAACATCAAGTATGATGATTTTTGCTCAATCTTTTAATGGTATCCACTGCTGAACAAAGGTCTCTCTTTAGAAAGGAGGTTTTGACCTTTACTGAAATATATTACGCTAGATAGACGGCTGATTTATTTATCTATTTCATTTTCTTAACTGTGAGAGAGACACGCTCCGGCACGAAAAGGCCGGCTCGACCGCAGTGATACCAAGGCCTCAAAGAAAACCGAAGAATACCCATACATTTTTTACGTTGGCAACTCCTCCTTACCTAACTAACCAAATAACTGCTGGAAAGCGAAAAAAAGTTATTCATCTATAATTTATACATAAGTAGAGCCTTTGAGCAATCAGATTTTAGGATCTGTAACCATAAATAACTCACATTTAGGTATCTTCCATTAGAGAAACGGTACCTTATATGGGCATTAGTATAATGAATATGCATTTGCTGACCTGCCTATTCAGTAGGCCTTTAACCCTGGTATTGCCTATATCTGGTGTTATTGGAGAATGGTTTCTACTTAATTTGCACTTAACAACGTCTTCAGGTATGTGGTTCCGGGAGTGTTCGGTAGTCAGTAGTTGGCTTTCAAGTGTCAGATTCGATTTGAACGTCAAAATCGTAGCTTCTGACAGATTCAATTTGAAATAAGAACTTGTGACGTCATACATTACCATCGTTATGTAATTTAGTTTTAATTAAAGACTAGTTTCAGACAAATTTACATCATTGGTAGTTACTAGTCGACTGCCGTAAATATATATAACATTTTCACCGGGTTAATAAGTTTTGATAAAATAATAATTAATTTGTTAAATGTCTATTAAAGTACTTTGAAAAAGATTAGAAATTAAAAATAGAAACATTTAATTCAAATTTACACATTTGTCACTTTTGACATTGATTTTTAGAGGTTTTAATAAATATTTTAACAAAAATCGTATCATGCACATTGTATCTATGAATACTACAAGCTTGTAATCTAAGAAGACGAAAGTAGAAACACAAATGTAGGTATTAAGACAAGGTATTTTCAATATTCCGCGTTCAGAAACTAGAAAGAGAAATTACAGCCATTTTGTAAACTTAACTTTTCTGTACCTTTCAAACTGCAATAACAAGACTAACGAAGATTTATTCATTAGTTGCAATATTCATTCTACATATCCTACATTATATAACAAATGCAAACGTAAGTTTCTTTGTTTGCTTCGCTTTCATGCCTAAACTACTAAACAGATTTTGAAAATTATTTCATCAGTAGAAAGCTACCATGTCAAGTAAGTTTACCACGAAAACCGATATACACGCGCAAAGAGCCGCAGGCAAAAGCCAGTAATAGTCATGCGGGGTATTATTGGCTGCAAATAAGAGAACATGATGTCACCCTTATCGACAATATAATTAATGAGAGAAGCCGGATATTAATTAAGGGATCACACAGGAGATGTGTTGTAGCTTTAGCTGGCGTAATTACTATGAATTAATCCATGAATCTTTAATTGAGCAGTAACGATAAATGTTTTTGCTATTTTGAACCTTATTGTTATCGTTATTATTATATTTATTTTATTTATTTTATTTTAAAACTTCATGCACACATGTACAACGGCGGGCTTAATGCCCAAGGCATTCTCTACCAGCCAACCTTTGGATGGTGTAGAAATTTTGTGTAGAAATTATATGGTGACGGATTAGGAATACAGAGTGTTGCCACACGGGTTTCTTAAGAGGCATTTAAAGGACTAAACTCTACAACAACGGCACTGGAAACAGAAGGAACAATTGAAACAAACCATTTTTTTACGCATAGACCACGGGCCGTCACTCCACTGGGGTTTGTGGCGGGTTTGTGTGTCTTAATCGGACCGACTAAAACTACACGGTGTGCCAATTTACACCTGAGACCTTCGCTTAATAATACCCTCACTTGCTTAGTGAACAGGAAATAAATAAAGAATCCGGACAAATATCTGAGTTTATCGATCAAGTTTTCATTTTCAAAAATAACAACTAACCTAAGTTCTTTATTTGAAATTTTGACAGTTGTAACTTTTTTGCTTGCCACGGAATAAATAAAAGTTTAAAACAACTTAGTTCAAAATGAACAATTTTGTTGTAGCCCTAGGCCAAAGTTCAGTGTTTTGTTTCGCTTATTTTGATGTTTATGGTTACGGTAAATGAAAGTGGAATATAGAAACGTTCACCTTTACTTGTATACGTGCTTGTGCAACAAACCTCCTAGTTTTACATAGTGATTAAACTTCTGTGATGCAACTGATCTTCGTCGATCATTTTCGATTGCAGATGTTCAATAGACCGTCCTTGTAAGATAATTATGGATTGCTCTTTCATTTATAAACCATACTAGCTAAAGCGCGTAACTTTATCTAAACAATTTTCAAAATATTATAATGTTTCATACAGTTTTACAATAATCTTATTACAAATGTAATAGCTACTTAGTTCCATAAAGATTTTATAACATTCGATCAGAACAATAGTTAGTTATTAATAAAAATAAAACTGTACCGAAATTAGATAGCGTCCAATCAATAAATAGAGTAAGTAAGTAAGCGTTTATACGCGTGCCATGCCTCGACACCCCTCCACAAACGCAAGCGTGTAAACAGGCAGTTTGGTTTCGTGAGGTTGTGATAGCTTGTTGCCGACACCGGCGGTGTGGTGGCGTCCTTAGAGGGTTTTGGCGTTCAGAGCCATACGCTGCTATCGCACGGTGTCGATCGATGCTGCGTGTGCCTTGGCTTGAACTCCCCCGTGGGATTTGGAGGTAGAAGTGCTCACCGAATTTTATCGACGACAAGCTGAATTCCGGGTGTAGAACAGCTTTAGCCCTCCGCCCTCAGAGGTACGCGAGTGGTGTAAACCGCTAGTTGAGTCACGATGGCTCTTTAGCATTACAGCTACTTTCGCGATGATTTTTTTATCTTTTCGCACATAGAATGGATAAAAAATATATCTATGGTATATGGAGAAGTAATCAATTACGACGAAGGCAGCAAGAATCTGTTGGGATACCTTAGAGTGATCCAGTGCATTTTGGGGTGTTGTTCTTAACAACATTCAAATAACATCATTGTATAAGGTCAAAACCAAAGCAACTTCCCATATTCATTGGTCGATGCAGGTACAGCTTCTTACATGAATAAAGGAAATCAGGGGTAGAATCTTTCAAAACTATAACACGTCAATAACAATTCTGTAAAAATTTGCCTCTTCTCCTTTACATACTCTAGTAAACCTGTAGAACAAAACAGGGAAATAAACCTATTCTCAGACGAAATCTAGCAAAACTTCTGTTTTCAATTTTAAAAGTAGACCTGATACCATTTTTAACTTTTTCGCCTGGGTTGACATGCATATCAACAATTTTAGGCAGTTTGGAAAGTGTGTAGTTCAAATCACAGAACAGAGAGTGTGTGTTCTGTGGTTCAAATAGTAAAAAGAACGAAGCATAGAGACGTGCCTATCCTAAATATTGTTCATCTGTTTTATTTTTATAAAAAAGGTCTAAATTGAAAAATATACGTTTAAAATAAACTGACGGAAACTCATATATCTTATTAATTTATGAAGTTAATAATTTTATGTGCGTTTAATTAATAGTTATGGATGTTTGCGTATACATGTGTAGGTAACATATAATTTTTATGCAATATATTAATCAACGTTTCCTCTGATTTATGTAAATGGTCATAATTATTAGATTTATATTGAGTTATGCTATGAACATGTGCTATTAAAAATATTTAGATTTAAATTTTATTGTGGCATTTGATACACGGATTTCAGAATGAAGAATTCCGTGAAAAAAGTATTCATATTTACTCGATAGTATCAGTAAGATTTTAACCTTATTTTCTGGTAAAATGTACTCAAAGAGTAAAACGGGACCCTATTCTAGACTTCGCTGTACGTCTGTCCATTCATTTGTCACCAGGCAAAATAAATCATAAACTGTGATAGTTAGACAGTTGAAATCTTCAGAGATGATGTATTTCTGTTGCCGATATAACAACAAATACTAAAAAACAGAATAAAATAAATATATATGTGGCTCCCATACGAGAAACGGGATTTTTTGCTCGTTTTCGCTTGATATTGATAATGGCAACAGGTAGACGAAATGTACCATTATTATCTGTAAATAAAATGTATACATAATAATTTCACGGAATATTTCCTGTGGGAGTTTAACTCGCACATGATCCGTTTCCTTATTTTCAATAATATAATCCTGCCAATGTAACACTGCTTTGCTAAATGGTAAAAATGATCAGAGCGAATGAACTAGTGCAGGGTCAGTCCTAAGTAATAATAGAGGGGTCAGAATTACATATAAAATTAATTCTGACCGCTTGACTTTTTCTCTATTTGGGTCATAGGTGGCATGAAGCACTCGGAGCGACTACTCCCCGCCAAGGTCAGGCTGCTTCTAAATATGAGAGGAGTAATTAAACCAGCGTTATATAATGCGTCTTATATCGATAGATGTTTGTTTAATCAAAACACACTAGCGGGGAGTCTAAGAATTAAAATTAAAGGTGACGTTTCGATACAACTACTTAAGTGTCAATACATGAGAAGCTCCCTGAAATGCTTGTATTTTTATTTAAATCTTACTTACTTTCCTAAAACTGAACTTACTAAACTTAGTAAACAAAAAAATATTGCTTGGAAACACACGGTTTTTTTTTATAGTGAGGAGGAAATCCTCTTGTAACCGGTGGTTATGACGAAACGACTTCGTCTCGGGTACTAACAACCCCTGGGTCATCATTTTGACTGCCTCTGTGGCGCAGTGGTTGCGAATGCGACTGCTATAAAAAGTATAAAAGTATTAATATCAGTTATCTGGTACCCATAGTACAAGCTCTGCTTAGTTTGGGAGTAGATGGCGTTGAGTATTAAAAGTGTCTGAAAATATTTATTTATTTATTTATTTTATCATCTCACTCAGGCCCAATGACAAGATTTGTAGGATACTAGTCCAGAAAAACCACGCAGTGTTCTTTCGCATCAGATATTTTACGCGACCTCAGGTGTACCCTAGAAAGAAAATATTAATATGTTGAAACAACTAACACACGGCCTTTTGAATCCAAAACGTGCAAACCATTATATTACGGAAATGTTTTTTCCTTATTTAACATTTCAATTATGTTGTTAACAGGTTTGATTGATGCTTCTTTTTTAAAGATAACTCCTGCATTGTAATATGTACTCCTCTGTTGTGGGGGATGTGGCGACTTCCACATACAGCGGCAACAAAGGGATGTGACAACGCCTTCTACCGAAGACAAACTGAACTACGCAGTAATGTAGTGCATGAAGAAGCTACCAATCCTGCATCGCGTAATAGAAGTTCTCGCGCCGATTAACATATATACAACTTCCCAACATCAACCGCGGGGCATGATCACCTCGCTTGGTCAGAGGAGGAAGGAAATGTGACCCGTTCCTCTACAGGGAATTTCCAATCATAGCTAATAATTTGTGGATCACACAAAGTATTGTCCCATGAGGGCTAATGTGGGGTACGAAACCCACACACTCAGCGCAATACAGAGCGGTGACCACTACACTCTTCATGCAGTGCGTCAGAAAATGTAATATCGGAACATCACCTTTACAGTTTCGTTGCGTAGGCTCGCTCCCGGGGTATTTGCATATTGCTTTATCATGTACCTCTTTTATACAAGGTTTTGCAATAACTCACCCCAACCCCTGTCCACCCACTATATGTCGTGTTACACCCCAATATTTGTCTAGCAAAACCTACACTTTGGTCGACAGGGAAGCGATGCTGTCATTATTCACAATTTGAAGTTTTTTGACCTTTAAGAGCCTGTCTTGTTTGTCAAACTGTCTTGACTTAATATCTTTTCGGTCATATTTTTACAAAGTTTGGCTTATATAAAAATTACTTTTCTATACTTTGAAAATAGTTCTGGTTAGAGATATTCTACGTCCTTTTCTGTAAGTCTGAAAAGGTGTTTGTGTAATTTTGCAATGAGAACCAATATGTATAATCCATTTTTTGCGTGTTTGTTATTGTCAGGACAGGGTTTGTATGGAAAAAATTAAAAGGAAACGGCAGGTGTTAAATTTTCTAAGTCCCCTTAGTCGTATACACTGCGGCCCTGTGGATAGTTAACACGGACTTACTAAAATAATCTTTTGGATAATTCAGAAAATTTTCACGAAAATGAATCTGGCTGTACGAAGTAAAAATTCTCACGTAGAGTGCGCTTCGAGAGTTCTAAAATGTTACTACTGACAACTGGCAGAGAGATGAAGCTACTCATATATCTAAGGTCTTATGTCTCTTAAGTCACAAGCGTCCAACATCAGGTTAGTCTGCTTGTCTGACTTTATAATGATATATAATAAAAATGACCTTTAATAATGACCTGGCATTTATTTTAGTCTTTTCATTTGTAATACTCATTTAAGCAGTCGATATCATTAATGTATGATTACATCTAGCCCGATGTTAATTATTTTAATTATTCACTTGTCTTAATTATTTTCTTTCGGGGTTTAATTATTGTAAGTAATCATATGAGAATAGAGATGAATTATAAATAAAATAGATAAAATAGAGATTAATTTTAGCTCTACTCTTACTCTTACTCTTACTTACTCTAGATGGTTAAAAGATATTCCCGAAAAAACATTTTTTTTTACTTAATACTTATAATATGTATAAAAATAGTTTTCAGGACAAGGTAATTTGGAATACCTTTGCCAAGGATCTAATTAGTCATTTATAAGTATCTCTTAAATAAAAGTTTAGCCAATGTACGTTATGTGAAGATACCGACTCACTGGGACTAGCGGCATTCAGTTCCGACTCACTGGAACTACTCATTCGTGGCACTGGCAAGCTCCACAACAGAGCACAGACAACTGACTCATCAGATGTCCGCTAGTGG
Organism: Hyphantria cunea; assembly: GCA_003709505.1. Classification (NCBI taxonomy): domain Eukaryota; kingdom Metazoa; phylum Arthropoda; class Insecta; order Lepidoptera; family Erebidae; genus Hyphantria; species Hyphantria cunea. The sequence continues at coordinate 630,068 of PKRV01001042.1, forward strand.
TGTGGCGACTTCTACATACAGCGGCAACAAAAAGACGACAGCGCCTTCTACCGAAGATACTCTGAACTCCGGAGTAACGTAGTGTACGAAGAAACTACCAATTCTGAATCGCACAATAGAAGTTCTCGCGCCGATTAGCATATATACAATATCCCAACATCAACCGTTGGGCAGAGGCCCGCCAAGCATGATCACCTCGCCTGGTCGGAGGATCTTCCCTTAGTGTTGGAGGGACATGTGACCCGTTCCTTGTACGTTTCTTGAAAAATGTATGTTCTGTAGTAGTGACATTTAAATCTAAAAAGTTTAACCCTTTTACCACCTATCTATATATCTCGATGGGTTTTTTTTTTTCTAAAGACGATCACCATTTCATTTCATTCGCATTTTTTATATTTTTACCCGACTGCGATGGAAAGAGAGTTTTAAGTGCATGTATGTATATATTTCTTTGGCACGCCCTAGAGCCTAAATGGCTTAACGTATTTTTATGTGGGCGATGTCAATAGATTCGTCTTAGTCGTGAGAGTGACACTAGGCACATCAAAATTAAAAAAAGCGAATATAGGGATTTTTGGAGCCAAATCTCAAAAATGTTTTCATTTCAAAAACATCGAATATGGTATCAAAATAAAGAATTTTTAACTGTGATTACGAATAAACATAACTCATTCATGGAAGTAATGATGAACAATTCATTAATTGTTCATCATTACTTCCATCACGGCGAAGACTTGAAGACAAGTTTTTTTTATTCTCTGGTTTCGCACGACTTGTGCATTCAGCCAATGTCGGGTTTAAAAGACAAGATTTAAAGATCTTTAATACTCGACATTTGCAGAAATAGCTGATACGGCGATCCGGCTAGTTGCCATATCGTCATCAAAAGAAGAACAATAGACTTAATCTCGCTGTTTAAATACTCAATTAATTACATAGTCAAAATTATGCTGAGCTGTTATAAATGTTTCTGATTCTAAAAATCAGCATTACCTAAGTTTTATTCTTCATTAAAAAGTGAAGCGCGATTGATGTTTTAGGCGTCGCTGGCGTCTCGAGCAAATTATTGAAAGACGCTTCAATGCGTCCTTGATAGTCAAAGGTTTAATAGTCCACTTTTGGACATAGGGTTCTTCTTTAAAAGGAGGTTTTGGCCTGCGAACGGGTTAGTATAGGATTTGTTTCAACTTTTCCATCTCTTCGCAGCGCTATTGCCCTACGTAATTTGTTCCCTTAGCCGCCTATTACGGGATCAATAAGCGTGGTAGAACTATGTATTCCTAATACGTTACCAGATAAAATTAAATGATCGAATTGAATTACTGAATATTCAGGTAGTTTTCTTTTAGGATGTGGTACCGTTGCGCTGTAATAATACTTTAATTTTATTACTTTGTATAGAACGCAAGCCTCGGAGAGCACGTTAAGTCGTCAGTCCCGGTTGTCATGATATCTGGGAAGTCAGTGCCCTCAAATATACTGACAACTATTCACCCTCAGGGTTACGGAGGTCCGATGCCAGTCGCTATGTGTAAATACTGATATTCAGATAAAACCTGTTGAACTAGTAACCGACCCCAAATAATCTTGTGAATAATAAAGGCTAGGAAGATGATGATTTATCAGGAAGATGATGAGTTCAAGCAAATAGGAATATCGCTTCGGTGATGAATCAAATATAATGGCTGTGCTAGTAATAGTGCATTTGATTTTGTCTTAAGTTGGTGTACAATTATGTACTTGGATAATTAAAAATAATGCACTGAACTGCCTTTAAAGACACTAAAGACCCCTCCTTTTTCCACTCCCACCTAAAGGGCCGCCAATATTTACGTGTGAAATGCGACCTGGATCCACCTGGTTGCCTGGTAAAAAAAGTTATAACGAACATAATTACTTGATGTATGCAAAAAAAAGTTATCAAACGTTAAACAACTCAAATGGTCAACTTTTCCTTTTAAATATTCAATGGGTAGCAAATCGTAATTATGCCCTTTCTGACCCACCCTAGCATAAAAGTATTTAGAAATTACAATTTGCTCTTGTCATATACCTCCCCTTACACCCCTAACAAAAAGATACCGTAACACCATTATTGAATACGCAATTAGATCAAGGAAAGCGGAGTTATTCAGACGGAGGGAATATAGAGGGACTTCTTATAATCAAGCCTTCTTGAATATTCATAGCTGTCGTTTACGTCGCGACGCCTACCAAACCCTACACAAATCGCTCCTAAATTATTTGAGAAATATCTATTCTCACCCAAAGGTTTTACTTAAATAAATGACAATATTTTTTGTTCATTTGCTGCTCTATTCAACACGATTTGGATAAGTACTTACTAACCCGAATCCGAACATATAGTTTCAAAGATTCTATTCCAAGATTATGGGCACTGAAATTGGAACTGAGACTCTTCGTACTTCGCTTGATATATTTGATTCAGAACACAAGACCCTTCGACCTTTCGTTAGGCTGTAGGCTTGCATTTGAATGCATATGAGTGTGATTCTCTCAGACCCAAGGACCACTCCCGAAATCGTGACATCGATTAGACGCGAACGGCGCTCAGTAATCGAGTAACACGATTACGAAACTATAAAATATTATGGAGTTAAGTTACGTTACGTAGATATTTCGAGTTGCGAATTGCCGTTTGCCGTTCGCCGAGCGCCAGCGTAGTGTTGTGCGGCGAGACCGGCCAGTGCCGCGCACATCGTCGCGTGATACACACGCATGCCATAGAGCGCGCTCTCACTCGCGACTCGACTCGTGCTACCCTGTGTACCTGTGCCCTGTGTTATACCCCAAAAAGTACGTAAACAAAACACACTTAACTAACTTGTGAAAGTGCGGTCCGGATTTATATTGGAGCGGCATCAAACGCGTGCGTATTACTTGTTTGTTACGAGTGATAGAATCTGTTGCATTCTGCAGGTGCTTGCTTGTTCTTTATTAATTGAAAAGTGATTGTAAAGCGGTCACGGCCGAGGCACACATGTCCGGCCCAGTTTTCACGATCGTTGCCTCTGTCTCAAACGAATTCCATGGTTTGATTGCTTTTCTTTGTTTACCGGCGGCAGAAGTAGTCGGTGCGTACTGCACTTGTTGATTCTGTAACCATTTGTGGATTTTTTGATTTACAATTTATTTCGGCGCCTAGCCATCCGATTTTCGAGTTCTATTGCTAGTCGTTTGATTGCTTCGATGCCAGATTCTTGTTAAGAAAACAACGCTCATGTTACGGTATGCACATGTAATGAGATCGATCATGCTCATCGAATAATGTCTTCGCGAATATCACTTTAGGTCTGGAGTGTCCACATATTTTGCGTCAATTCAGATTCCATACTTCTATTAAGTGAAGCAATGTAAGTGCGTTACTGCGATTATTAATGACATGTTAGCTTTTATTTGCTCCTGCGCTATGAAGTGAAAATGATAAGAAGGTGAAACAAAAGTTATATGCTTCGAAAACTTCGTGAAAACGATATTTCTCCGCTAATTTTTCCGATAAATATTTTCTCGGGCTGTTTAATTTGTAAAAAAATAAAACTGAGTCCGGATCTTTCAATTAAAATTAAACACTGAACTTGAACTCTTATTTAAATAATATAAAAAAAACATATTTGAAGCGTGTTGTATTTCATAATGAATTCAAGCTCAATCTGCGCAGAACTTGAAGTATTGAAGCGTATTTATACCCAAAAAATTTTAAAGATATTTGGTCTGATTTTCTAGAGTAACTAGTTCCACATAGCTACTGATGAAACTGATATCGATTATATTCATACTTTCATAATTATAGGCTATAGGTCCGGAACGAATGAACCGATTATAATACGGATTGAAAGCATGAACGATATGAGTCGATCGAAGATATGAGTCGGTCGAACGATCAAAATTTAAAACATTTATTATGACGCTGGAAATATAATAATATCATTCGATATAATATGAACGATATAGTTTTTAAATTAGCTTCATAAACAATAATGCGTAAAGTTTTTATTACTACTTTTGTTTAGTTCTTATTTCAATTCTAATAATCTAATCTAATAAAATAACTCTATTAATAATAAATCATTATGGTTTTGACAAATTTCTAACGGTTGACATCAATTTAGGGGTAACTTTAGACCTACATTATATTTATATATTAGTAATCTGCACAGTAATATATTTATCATCAACTTTTAATGTGTTTATATCTCATAAAAAATTACTGTTTATAAAAATTCTCCTTTTAAAATGAATCACTGACTTCAATAAGCCATTCTGATGAATGCTGATAAACTGTGTTCTAAATCAGGGGTGGCATTTTTTCTTCAAATTTGTAAAAGACAAAACGGCAAATATCAACTCCCAAATAAAAGAAGCATTCTCCAAATAGCTTCTTTGATGACGAACTTCTAAGGTAAAACATAAAAACCTTTTTTAAGGCTGACAAAAATTACACTTGTCATATCACACTGATAGCCTTTATTAGGCCTCGTCCTTAGAACGAAGGTTTTGGTCAACTATACCACGCTGGCCAGACATGTTGGTATACCAACGCATCTAGTTTGTGTCTAATGTCCTTTGTGTCCAGTTTTTTGTTAATAAGCCCGTACTTATCCATATTAGTAACTAAATATCTTGCCATCCAAAACTCGAATTTAAAAATATGTCAAGACTTAAAAAATACATAAGTTGAATAACGACGCAAAAAGTATGATGCAATACTTAAATTCCCATCAAAAGGCTACATGGTAACAGACATACCTTCTGTTGACGGCATTATTTTCTGTGCGGGGATTCCCGGTTTTAATTCTAACGCCTACCGTTACAATTATTTTTGCGTTGCAAGCTGAAATTAGACCTGTAGAAAGCATTAGATATGTTCACAGACATGATTACGCTTTCAGCATTTTGATAACGTCAGGAGATCATCAGCAGACTCAGTTTCCAGTTCTAACTTGCTTTGGCTCCGCTCGCTTTTATGTCAGTTTTTTATGGTATAGGGGGCAAACGAGCAAATGTATTGCTTGATGGTAAGCGATTACCGCCGACCATTGTCACCCGCAACACCATAGGTGTCACAAGTGCGTTACCCGCATTTGACAGATTGGGAGGGGTTTGGGGGAGGGGTTAGGGTATGGGTCTCCTGTTTCCTCACTCTCTCGGTGAAACACAGCTCAAGCGCTATTTCAGACCGGTTTTCTGTAAGGCTGTGGTATCACTCCGGTCGAGCCGGCCCATTCATGCCGAAGCGTGGTTCTCCTACGCGGTTATTGCGGTGAGGGGCTCCTCACCGCAATAACCGCCAAGTTTCATAGAAATCGGTGCAGCGGCTTAGCCTCGAAAGCGTAACTGGGTTACTTTCCAATTTATAAGAAAATATTAGCAAGGATCTGCTGCTTACTTTGCTCGGTTTTGTTGATAACGAGTCTCTAACCCGGGAACCATATAAAGACTTCTATGAAACCATATTGCCGCAATTTTAATTAATGGTGTTAATGCTTCGATGGTTCTAGTTAAATTGGGTTATATACTTAAAATCGCCAAATCGCGTCTTAATTAAATGTCTCCATGATAGCTGTTTTGAATTCAATATACAGACAACATTTTTAGATAATATCTAACTGTACTATTACCTGGATGACCAGTTTTTTTTTGTAAATTTTCTCAAAATGAATCTCAGCTAGTTCGATTTATCGCCCCCGAAACCCCCTGCATACTACATCCTATAAAAATCGTTGGAGCCCTTTCCGATAGACACATTAAATATATGTCGAAACCAAATATAATAGTAAATATAGCAATTATGTACAATAATTGCTCTTTTAAAGGTAAGATACACGCAACTTAATTTTTAACATAATATATTTTTTGTATTGAGTATTAATCTATAGAAGCTTGTAGTGTTTCACGCCCAGGCTTTGAAGTGCACATTAGCGGAGATGTTGGTTTCGGTTGCCATGAACATCTATGGAGATCGTTACGGGAAGTCAGTGCTCTCAAATATAATGATAACTAGTTCTACCATCAACCTCAGTTCACCTTCAGGGTTGCGGAGGTCCGATGCCAGCCGCCCTGCGGTAAAACTGATATTCTGGTAAAACCGGTTAAATTAGTAGCCGACTCCAAATAATCTAAGAAATAAAAACGGCTATTAAGAAGAATTATTAAATATTAATTTCCACGCCACGCTTCGGCATGCATGGGCCGGCTCGACCGGAGTGATACCACGGCCTCACAGAAAACCGGAGTGAAACAGCGCCTGCGCTGTGTTTTACGGAGTGAGTGAGGATACCGGAGGCCCATAATCCAACCCTTCCCCTCATCCCTCTACCCATCCCCCAAGGCCGGCAACGCACTTGTGACGTCTCTGGTGTTACGTGTGCCTATGGGCGGCGGTAATCGCTGACCATCAGGCGATAAGTCTGTTCGTTTGCCCCTATTACATAAAAAAAACAACGTATAAGTAATAAAATGAAAATGTAATGTTGTTGTACATATTTCAAGAAATGACTGTGTACTTTAATATGTTAATTATCGTTATTTAAATTATAATCCACTAAGATCTCCTGCAGCATCGTTCGAAACTTAAGAAGTGGGCAACATTTAAGCCTACTTAATAAATAAATATTTGCTGCTTGTTGATATTACATTAGCAGTTTTAAACAGAATCGTTTCTTAATGTCTTCTTTCTCTGTTTCCCACCATTTTTGGAAGTCATTTGGTGGAAAGGGACGGAGGTACGTATTAGGAAGGAGTCTGTCTGACGTGGAGGGTACCAATTAGCTTTGGCCTTTGAAGATTTCATTTCACGATGGCTCAAAAGACGATGAGGTAAAACTTAAAATTGTTTTACGAAAATAATTGAGACGGAATTCCTTTTCATTTAAATTATTTTAGATGAATTCCCTGTCTCACTGTTTTTGGCAAAAAAAGGTAAGCGATATTAACTGCTAAGCCTAATAACAGGTACTAAACCGATGGAGAAGGATAAAAGTTGAAATTAAAATTTAATGACACAATGAGCAAAACCCAAATAATAAATGCTAATGTTTAATATTTCATTTTAATTGAGTTTGCCTTTTCTAATTGTGTTTTATTAGATTTTGTTTTTCAAACGTCTATATACGGTCTTTCTAACGTGTTTTCGTATTTTTGCCATGACGGTTTTAAATGACAGGTCCTCACTCTGATATTATACCGATATAGCAGGTCGTCTACCACACATTTTCTTCCTAAAAAGGCAACTCCAGCATTAGTAATATACATCACGTGGACCGGGGGACTTTAGACACCGAACAATAATTTGTGGATCATATAGAGTTGTCCCAAGTTGGTTTTGAACCCACAACACTTGGCTCAGTAGAAGGTGGCGTGGCGACTGCCTAAACATCTAAGCCAACCGTGCAGTCTTGACCACTTGATTAAGGACGTCCGTGGAATCAGAAATTAGACTAGTATTTAAGTACATATTAGTTAGTAAAGTGTATATTATTGCTGACGGATTAAGATAACCGAGTGTCACCACCCTTGTCTCATCATCTCGTGAAGCATTTCAATAGGTCACACTCACAGAAAACCGGTGTGAAACAGCGCCTGCGCTGTGTTTCACCGAGTGAGTGAGGATACCGGAGGCCCGTAATCCAAACCTTCCCCTTATCCCCCTCCCCATCCCCCAAGGCCGGCAACGCACTTGTGACGCCTCTGATGTTACGGGTGTCCATGGGCGGCGGTAATCGCTTACAATCAGGCCATACGTCTGCTCGTTTGCCTTGTCCCCTATTCCATAAAAAAAATGTCACCATAGTGTGGGTCACCATACTGTATTACTCCATTACCTGCATTCGAGTATGGTGACCACTACTCTTGGATTCTGCTCAAGTTTTTTAATTTTAATCGTAAGTTACTTTGGTAGGCTTATATATTCAAACAGGTAACAATTATTAAAAAAAAACCCGTCTGAGTGAATATCTGCTATCTTTATCAAATTCAGTTTTTTTATATTTTTGAAGTGAATCAACTCCTTTAGCGGCGTTGTGCACTTTTTGTGATGGGTAAATAAAGTTAAACTTGCGTCAGGACACGTGACCTCGTCGAAAATTCGTACGACGAAGGGAGAGTTGACTATAAAATGTCATGTTTGTGTACGATGGCGTAATAAAAGAATGTTGTGTTTTACCATTTATTATACATAATACAACTTTTATACTTATAATTAAAGCAATTCGTGGAAAATGATGACCATTCCAATTTTGGAATGATTTTTATCAAATTGAATTGATATTTATCAAAAATGCACAACGTTAATATTCAAGTATTCATTTCTGTCGGCACTTCCGGTTTGCAACACGTTTTTATTTTTTTTTATTTTAGTGTATCCACCGTCACTCGCACGACTAAGACGAATTTATTGACACCACTCACATAAAAATACGACCAGTCGTTTAGACTTTAGAGCGTGTCGAAGAAATATACACACATAGAAACATACATACACTCAAAAATCTTAACCCTCTTTCTTTCGCAGTCGGGTAAAAAGACAAAATTAATCAGGAAAATAGCACAGAAAACAGAAGGCAAACTTGAATCAACCCCTATACCAAATAGCGTAGATTTAGTTGGCATGTATTTGCAGAAAGTATTAAGAGAATAACATATGAAAAACACGTTCATGCTTTTTTATGCTAGGATTTGCAAATTGGCTTCGTAATAATTTTTTTAAGCATATTTTTTGTGTAGAATCTGTTTTATAGTGTCCATTTTAATCAGCTTAATGACACATCAACAATTCTGTTATTGTTGACTTAGTAATAGGTAGACGTAATATTTGATGAATAATTGGTTTTTTTAAAGTGAGAAACACATATTGTTAAGTTATTGATATTTGATTTACTGTCAAATTTATTATTACGCACAAAAGATCTTAACTGTACCTATATGTATAAAATGTACATTATCTTTCCATTATTATCTATATTAATCACCGATTATCCGTAGTATTGTGTTTCGTATACATTTAATCTATACTCAACTTTATAAGTTTAAAAATAAGCGATGATGATGATGATGACTGACTTAGAGGGAAAACCAGCAATTTACGCATTACCGCGATGAAACATTATTTCAAACAGGGAAAGTGAAAAAAAAATCTGGAAAAACAAATGACAGTCGCATAACGTGTGTGTGTGGAGTGACGTCACAAGTCGTTACACCACGGAGCACACTATTTATCTTCATATATGACATACAATTGGAGATTATGAATAATCCAGTTAGAAAAACGTGACGATGCTAATCTTTTGTGAGAGGTTTCTATGTTATTGGTTCATTGTTATACTGCTGTTTTCAATGGAACTCGTCTCTAGAACTGAGGTTTTTACTGAGGCTGTATCATGGGTTTCCTTAGCCACCCCGAAAGAAAACCTTTGCCTTTCAATGACAGTTTTCAAACTGTTCAGTTCTTTTTTTCAATAAAGTAGTTCTTCTTTCGCTGATAATATGGCAATCAGCCGGATCAGCTATTTCTGCCAATGTCAAGCATTTTAAGTTTTCAATTTTAAGTCTTCGAGCCTTCAAGTCTTCGTCGTGATGGAATTAATGATAAAAAATGTAAAAAATGTGGATGACATGAAATGGGGACCGTCTCAAAATAGTTCTTATAATCCCGCCAAAATAAGAGACTTGCCACTTTTATTTTGTTATCTATTTTTTGCTGTCATTGTGACACACGTAAAATGTGTATCTTGGTAACAAAGAATACTAATTATTATGTGTGACTCTTGGGTGACGTTAATAGCATTGACCTTTTCAAATGCTTGTATTAGGCCCGAGATAATACTTTTTTTACCACTTATAAGTATATCTGTATAACTTCTTAGAATATGCCAATACATCAGTAGCACCGCAGTAAAAATTACCTACATTGTAATAGTAGAGATGTACCGGATGGTTGATAATAGTGTATGGGTCTTACGATGCGAATCGACTCGGTATTAACTGGATCCGGACTAATTATTGAAACAGCTAAACTTGTCCTGCATCCGGTGTTTCGGAAGGACTAGTTTTAGTTGCTAATTCTGAGTTTGAATAGAGTAAATGGTCTGTCCAAGATATAAGGCAGCTTGTTATCGAAACCGATATTATATAATCGAATCACGTAGATCACCTTTTTTTGTGTAGTGATTGTTTGTTTCTATAAATCTGTACAAATAAATAAAATTTAAATATCGGTTTGTAATTTCAATTTAACAGCTTTTTACTCAATACATATTATGAAAGTATTAGGGTTCTTACATAAAGGTATAATATATTTAATTTATAATATATTTAATTTATTACTTTTTGTACTTTTACAAAAATATCTACAATCGTAAAAATATAAAATCGCGGGTAATATCGCAGGATGCATGTAATGCATGATATAACATAATGATGATGTCCTTAGCAACATATCCGTCCATGGCGAACTTACTATGGACGCAGATAGCCGCGTTCTTATCAAAAGCGTCGAGTTCTCGGGTATGTACTCGAGAACTCGAATTTGTTCTTAAAAAACATAGACCCAATACAACCTAAATTATACACGATTATACGTTATACATTGAACTTCAAGGAAGGAGAAGAATTTCAAATCCATTCGCCATATGTGATGCCATTTCAATTAAACATTAAAGATGGTGACTGATACAATTAACGGACAAAAAGATAACCTTGTGCTGCGAATCATAGGACTAAGCAGGGACTATAATCATTGGTTAAAATGTACAGAACGGGTACTACAATAACTCATGAAGTTGCATATAAACGGATGGTCTATCATAATGATTCTTCGAATGGAAAGTCTAAACAAAAGGTGATGTAAGGAACAAAGTGGGTATCTACCGTGGGATATTTGCTACATTGTGTGTGCTAGCCACTGTAAATGTTATTCTTTCTTTTCAATGATTCTATTATCTCTTTGCACTCCTATTCAACTAATACAGTACCATTCGGTTGTGTTTAATTTGTTAGTGTTCCTGTGGAAAGTCTCCAATTTATGTATGCTGACTGTCTATTAAGGTTCTCAAATACTACACCTCTATGACAGTGTCAGTCCTTAGTAAATAAATAAAAAACTAATATCCAACTTTGTACAACTTTTCAGAAAATTTACATAATCCGTCACCACTATCATTTTTACGAATCTATTGACACATCATTCATTAAAACCGGTTCAGTCCTTTAAGGGCTAAAGTGGAACGTATTTTTTTTGTGGATTATGTGGCAAATGAGCAGAAGATCTCTTGATGGTATGCGATTACCACGCCCATGGACACCTGCAACACCATAGGCGTGACAAGTGCGTTGCCGGCCTTTGAGGGATGGGGGAGGGGTTGGGATATGGGCCTCCTGTATCCTCAGTTACTCGGTGAAACAGCGCAAGTGCTGTTTTACACCGGTTTTCTGTGAGGCCGTGGTATTATTCTGGTCAAGCCAGTCCATTCATACCGAAGTGTGGCTCTCCCACGGTGAATAAATCGACTGCCAAAACTATTACCCTGCTTTTTGGCTTCGCCGTAATTATGTACGAGCAGTTATGATGTGCCAGTGGCTGGCCCGTAACAAGACTGTTGACGTTGGAACTTTGTATATATGAATGTAGCGCCATCGGGACCTTTCATTGCGAGATGCAATATTAACAGCTACATTGCGGAGTAACCGCAATGGAGTGTCTTCGTTAGAAGTCGTTTTGACACTGTATTCAACCTCGACTACAATTTACTCCAACCATCGTTTTAGATCCAAATTTCATGTCCGTCTATCCGGATATTGCCTATTCATTACTCTCCATAAGGTTATCGTCATTAATTCCAACCAATCAATTATCCGGCCGAGACAACCTCATTCAAATTTATGTTCATCGATCCTTCCATTCATTAAGGCTCTAAACGACTTTTATCATTACGTTTTAAGGCTTGTGCCGTTATCAGGCATATTTATGGTAGCTTTAAACCCTTCTGCTTGACCACGACATTAATATTGGACGTCCATGCTATAGTCTTTAAGTATAAACGGAGTTCTTAGTGCGGTAGACTACAAAATAATAATATTCTGCGATAATAGTGTACAAGTGAAAGATTATTCATGAAATACGATCGAGAAAGTTCTTAATTATTCGCGAACAATGATCGAGAAAGTTGATTTTTAATTTTTATATTTGAGGCACGGAATAAGTCAACGAAATAAAAATAAAATTAGCGATAAGAATCATGGATAGTTAGACATGGACCTTTCATTAGAAAGGAAGTTTAGGTTTACTAAACTGCGCAGGCCAGTCAGCTTGCTACAGAATGTGTTTCAGGTACTCTTTTCTATGTAGCATTGCTTCATAACCCCCGGCGAACTACGTCATATTTTTTTTCGTGAAGATTTTCTACATTTCTAAAAACAACAAGTTTTTCAGTACTTAAATTCGATAATAGTATTTGTGCCTGCCTCAGCTTCTAACAGGGTTAGATGTCTTCTTTTTTTCTTCTAATTTTCTTTTATACAAATCGAGTCATAACAATTAAAAAACACTCAAAAGTATTATCCAATTTGATGCAGTCAATCGGAAGTTATGCGCGTATACATACATTTCGGTGATTCATTTTTATTTCTAATTTACTTTATCAATATTGTAAGTATGTTTCGACTGTGTAATACATTAGTCAATACGTTAACTAATAACGACATTTATTAAGTTATATTTGAACTATTGCACACTAACAAAACACCTGAATCAATACAAGGATCTCATGATCTTGCTTGATAAACATTTACCTATGAATACACGTTGACATGGATGCTTAAAAAAGTTTCTAGAAGCTCTTCTTCTCGAAGACTCCAAACTAAATTGGGTTGTAATATCCTACGCGGCTGATCCTTAATTTTTACTCGGAATGACATGCATTAGACCTCCACAATCCAATTGCTACAGTTGTTAGTAATGTTCGTATGGCAACGGGGACTGGCATCTTAAGGTACTCTCTGAAACACGGATGGGTCTGGATGTGAAAAGAATGGTCACCCATTCAAGGACTGACCTTGCTGGGGTAGCTTAACTTTATAATATGTACACCTTTACGATTTTTTTAAAGACATTTGGGATATACATCCTGTGTCGCGGAACTTGAAACGGAACCAAAGATCACCTAGACTCAGAACAACTATTTGTGGTTCACACAAAATGTTCTCCTATGTAGTATTTGAACACACAATACTTAGCGCAGTAACAAGCTGCGTGGCGTCCACTTATACCACAAGCTTAACCGTGCAGTCATAGGCTTTTTTGTGCTTACTTACAGAAATTGTTGTTAATATAATTACTCTCCTTTAAACGAGCCATTTATATTTCTTTCACCACTTATCATAAACAATGTAATTCGGATATCAGAAACAAGAAAATAAATCACACATATTAATTGCAAAAAATAATATCTTTCACAAGAAATAGGTAAATAAGACTTTATAGAAATAAAATGCATTTTTGTTTAAATGCAATTCATTCTATTTCAATTTGAAAAGTTATGAAACGTCAAAGTAGATGTTTTTTCCTTTGGCTTTGCATTTATTATATATCGCAATTTCTAAGGAAGCAGAATATAATATTGGCATTCAGTGTTGGCAGTATGAATATATTTAGAGAAATAATAAATAGCATCAAACATACCTTTTGCCATTTCTGTTCACTCTTTAGTTTTGCATTTGTTTAAATGTTCTATTGTGTTTGTCAATTACTAGAGAGCACTATACTAGGTAATGAAAATATACGGTCAATTTTTATTCTATGCGAAAAGTTTCTATATTTCTGTACGTTTTCTTTATTGGTAAATATTGTATGGGTGGGACTCGGGGTAAGTGGTAACCCAATAGACAATAGGTTAGTCTATAGATTCACGGCATGGTTTTTTTTATAGAATAGGAGGCAAACAAGCAGACGTATAGCCTGATGGAAATTGATTACCGCCGCCAATGGACACCCGCCTTTGGTGGGTGGAAAGGGAGCGGGGCCCTCTCCTCCCCCCTTAGGGGTATGTTTCAAATTCAAATTCAAAATCATTTATACAAATAAAAAACTTAAGTGACGTTAATGAACGTTAAATTGAAGCTACAGATAAAAATCATACATCGACACAAACAGACACCACAGCATGTACTGGATTGTCGAGGTGAATTAGGTGAAAACACCAAAATCTACTGCCCACTTTTGTCGCTCTATAACTTCCAGTTTCCAAAGTGCTTAGAGCCTTTTGAGAAGAATAATGGCAAAGAAACTCGTGATCACTCTTTTTCAAAGTCAGATATGAGCCTCCAGTATCCTCACTTACTCGGTGAAACACAGAACAAGCACTGTTTCACACCGGTTTTCTGTGAGGCAATTATCATTCCGGTCCATTCGTGCTTTCTTTTTTCATTCGTGTCAATATACATTGATTCTTCATGAATTACTTGTGCTACTTTTTACCGCAATAATCAACTCATGAACGGTTGGAACCGTGGAAAAACACTAGAAGTAGATAATTTTTTTACAGAATGAGACCCTCCACGCCTGGGTGGTGGAGGCTTGAGGGCAATTGCTTCACTTAAAAAAGGAATGTCCAGCTACGTTGTAAACCTAAAGCAGATCCAAACTTAGTTTCGGAAAGAGGCTCAGAGCAAAGAATAATAATAATGACTCTATTTGCAAAACACAACCAAAATACTAGTTTTTAAACATAAAAACATTAAGTTAAAAAATTGTTTTTTTTTTCTTTTTGAGGCTTGTAACATTTTACCTGTCAAAATCAATCAAGCCAAATTACGTTACGTGGCATTGGTGAGGTTGATGACGTGTAATAATGCGTTGTTTTAGCATTTATATGAACTAGCAGATACTAGAAGTAAAAACATTGGTTCAAATACCTATACTATTGGAATCTAACACATGTCAACTTTGGTAAAAGACTACTGCCACATATGGACGCCTTCAATTCAGGTCCTCAGAATCATGGGAAGAGAAATATTAGGACTTGTTAACTTCTCTCACTTGTGAAAAGCGACAAAGTGTGGCTCTTTGTAGCTCGCTGTGGCCCTTCGTGGCTCTCTGTGGCTCTTCGTGGCTCTATATCAACTACGCCATCGAAATATAACTACAATAAGAATATGAATTTTAATACAATGGTTGTTATAATCGTCAATTTGTTTCGCACATTTAACGAATCAACTCGTGACGGCCTGCGTTACGTACTCACTTCTTTGCCTATTATCTTGATAGTATAATAAAGTGTTTTTTGTGTTTCGTTTTGATTCGGGCTTCTGTAATACACGAACACTATTAAGATTTACAAAATTATTATACTGTTCAATACATGTTGTCATTTACGCTTAAAATAATGTCAATGCAATAGGTTATGCGTTATAGGGGAGCTGCCTCGTTAGTCTAGCGGTTCTATGCGACTGAATCAAGAGGTCTCGGGTTCAAATCCCGCGTCGGGCCAAAAGTGTTAATGCGTTTTTCTGATTATTATAAATACAGATCGGAATTTGAAATTTGGGGCCTGTATTATTATATAGATATTTGTATGCCTTGCCTCGGAAAGCACGTAAAGCTGTTGGTCCTGCAACTGATCTCTCCTCGATCGTGTCGGTTAATCATCCCATCGGATTACAAGACAGAGGGCGCAGAGAGTGCACCTATGTTTGCGCACAAACTTGTGCTCTATAAAATCCCTTTTCTAGTTGCCTGGTCTCCTTTGAGATTGGCCGCTGTGTCCGCAATCAGTTAGGGGAATATCATAATGCTTTTAAAAAAAAACTTAGCCAGCCAAACATTTGATTTTAATATGAAAAGCGATTAGGTAACCGCAGGAAACTGTATTGATGGCGAAATGGTTTAAGTAGCCACCAAGCCCGTTTTCTACTGCGCTGTCTTGTATGTTCGAACCCCACTTGGGACAACACTTAGTGTGATTTACTTATTGGTGTTTTGAGTTTGGGTGTCCTTTGCCTCCGTTTTATTTATGTTCGTAAAGATCTTACCTTAGGAAGGAAGTTTTGGCTTTCTATATCATGCTGGTTTTCTACGGGGTCGAGATCGACCCACATATGTGTCACTTCCAGTTATCTTCTGACTAAATTCGTTGTGGGTTCTATTGCAGTTTAAATTTTCCTGCGATTTCGGGAGTGTTATAAGTCGGTCTGTTCATGGGTCACTACGGTTGATCCTGTTTTATGGGAGTTAAAGGTGACATGTAACTTGGGCAGATTTCAGCATAGTGGGGTAAGTTAAGATAATCGCTTAGTACCCTTATTGCAAGAAATCAAGACAAACGAAATTGAAGTGGAGTTGACGGACGCTCCAATCGCTTGCTCGGAACGTTGTTACTACGATCCCTGCGTCACTTTTTTTTTACCTTTGGAAACCCCCTCGGGCTTTCACCCCACCGGGGTTTGCGGAGGGGTGGCGTATCGGAATCGAACCGACTAAAACCACACAGTGTGCCACTCTGCGCCCGAGACGGGAGAGATCCGGGAACCGCTTTCTTACGCCATCCGGACCCCTCCCAGCGCTTGCCCGCATAGAAGCGGGCACCGTCACTAGATGAAATATTCTCTCAATTTAGGCGACGTACGGCACACTGGCCAAGTTGGCCATTCTGGCCAAGTTACGCGCCGGTCTCTATACAGTGCAGTAACATATATGTAATTAAATGCATATTTAATTACATACTTTGAATATTAATTAGCAATGGAGAGTTCGCAGTTATGTTAGTTCCTGCGTAATTCATGTGCAAAATCGCGTACGTTATATGACTTGGCGATAATGGGATGGCGATGCCAATCAGGTATGTCAAGGTTGCTACATCAACTGAGCAGAATTAGTCGCAGCTATATATAATAGTTCTGTAATTGATTTAGTGTTATATTGTTGTTAGTATTATAAGCTCGGAATACTAATGACATCCGAATTCTAAATAAGCTAAAATCTTAAATTTAGAAAACCTCCAACACAAGCATTTAATCAAGTAATGCTAAGCCAAAAATGGCTTACATCATTTTGGAAAAAAGCTGATACTCTTACACTACTGGACAGATATTCACTAAACATAACTAAGAACAAACTAAGGAAAGTGGATTTCAAACGAAAATTCGCACCAAAATCAGTCCATCCACCCATCAACACACACACATCGACGTCAAACTTATAACTTTAATTTCCTTATTTTTTTCCCGAATGCTATCGTTCAGAACCTTATTTAAAAATAATGAGTTTTGTAGGAGGTTCAATTTCCTTTTGAATTTGATGAAAATGAAACGAGTGTTCTTCCCTGCGAGAGTGGAGAAATCAAAAATGAAGGAAAGAGTTAATTTAATTCACGATATGCTTTATTACAATACAATGTAGGCACATTCACTGCCTCGGTGGCGCAGTGGTAGAGCAAGCGACTGCTGTGCTTGAGGTCTCGGATTCCGGGGTCGAACCAAATGTATGTATGATCTGCAAATATTTGTAACGTAGTTTGTGTGTTTATAACATGTATGTATTTACAAAAAAAAGTATATGTATATCTATATCAGTTGGATTGTTAAGGGTACCAAACCCATAATACAAGCTCTGCTTAGTTTGGGACTAGATGGCGTTGTGTGTTAGATGCCGGCAACATTATTATTATTTGATTTAAATAAATTTTCACTCTAAAGTTATACACATATACAATTAAATGAAATTGAAAAATCTGTTTCTATTTCAAAATATACCTTTTTCAATAAAGTATATACGGTACTTACATTAATTTTTGAATTTTTGTTGTCTATCTGACTGTTTATTCTGGCTCATCTTTGGAACGACTGCACTGATTTTGATGGGACTTTCACTGGCGGATGGTTGATGGTTTAACTTACGCTACTTTTATTATACTTTAGACCAGCTGCGCTCCACGGTGTTACTCGCGGTTGACGATGTTAAGATACAAGAACAACCTCGGTAACACTACGGGCAGCAGCTAGTTATTAAATAAAAACTATACTATAATAATGATTAAAACACTAAATAATATACGATCGATATTTTCTGGTAGACATAACTCACTGACAAGAATAATCTTTATATATAAATCTTCTGTGCGTGTGTATGTGACTAAACGCCTCCTAAACGGCTGAACCGATTTCAATGATTTTTTTTGTGTCTATTCCTGAGGATTCGAGAATGGATTAGATTAGAAACAAAGAAATTTATTCGAACCAGTAAGGTAAGGTAACACCAGGGGGCTCATCTAGTTCTAATATATGTATATTCGTGTCTGTGGTAAGTAACTTTTAGTGTCTGCATATAGTTAACTTTGTTGACAAATGAATGTTTATTTTTACACGAACCCATTAATTTAATTATAGAATGTTATTTTTATGTTCTTTAACATCATCACAGCCATCGTAGACATAACATTAAAATAATTTTTTTTAGGGTTCCTTACCTATATGGTAAAACGGGACCCTATTACTAAGATTTCGCTGATCGTCTCCCCGTCTGTCATCTGGCTTATCTCATGAACCGTGGTGATGAGAGAATGAACAGAGATGATGTATTTCTGTTGCCGCTGTAACAACAAATACTACAAAACGAATAAAATATGTATATAAGGGAGCTCCCATACAAGAAACGTGATTTTTTTGCTCGTTTATGCTCGATATTGATAACGGCAACAGTTAGACGCTTGAAATGTATAGATAATGGTACGAAACCCTTCCTGCGCTAGTTCGACTCGCACATGGCCGATTTTTTATATGTAGTTTTAGTACATTATCGGAATAAGACGCAATGGCTACTATACCCCTTTCAGTGTGTCCGTGTTGCGGTAAATGCTAAAGTTACACTGTATACGTCAAAGCATTTTACGGTGATGACGGAATACAAACACATCGACACACGCGTATTGCCTACTAAATAAGTCTTCATTTGTCACACCTGCACTAATATAATTGGACGGAAGAGTTTGTTTGTTTGAATATTTGAATGCAATAATCTCAGAAACTACTGCCCCGTAGCCAAGGTGACTTGCCGCCATCGTAAACATTATTAGGTAACGAACAAATTTATGGACATGACGTCATCTCAACGCTAAGTCACGTGATCGAAGCAATACATTAGCCAGTAATGCAAAGGAATAGAGATCTAGGCGATTTGATATACGTTACAACTTCTTACTGCAATCGCCTAGCGATTGAGACGGTCGCCACGCGCTTTCTACTGCGCTAATGGTTGTGATTTGAAATCCCATATGGCACAACGCTTTGTGTGATGCACAAATTGTTGTTCGGAGTCTGGGTGTTATTTGCTTCCGTTTCACGTATGTTTGTAAAATCGCCCGCCACAGGATGTATATTCCTAATGTGGTAGTTTTGTTTCAAGGAAAAAAATAAGATTTTGACCAAACAGGCCGTTCATCGCTATAGTATCGCTAATAGAAACCGAGCATCAGTGAGATGCCCATAGCTCAGTTACACTCGGTGATTAGACAAAATCAACGGGGTTTAAGCAACGATGGCGCGGTAAGTACCTGGATGGGTGACCGCTGGTAGTATGATATGATCTCATCACCGGTTCATCGGGCATCGGTTGTTATCATGAGGATGAAGCTTAGTTGGAGGTCTTTGGGCGGTTTAAAAACATCCAACGGCAAGATTACGTAGTCACAACGTTGTCTTGCCAGTCCCCAACCCGCACTTAGACAACGTTTTACGCCAACGGGGACGTATGGCGTAAACCCATTCCTGAGAGTAGACCCGAGCCCAGCAGTGGGACATTATCGGTTGTTATTGATGTTGATCAATGAGAAACGTCGCAAAGGCGGGGAAAATTCATACCTTTTGTGAGCAGCAGACGAAGTTGCGTGAATCAGCTAGTATACATATAAACGTTCTTAGTGTGTGTATGTATCCTATTTTTAAAACATTCGGGGTTTTTTGTTTCATGTAATGATTTGTTCAACAATTTAGTTTTATTATCATCTATTTGCTGCGTTCGAGACCTGAATAGATAACTTAATGTATGCCCATTTTTTCAAGAATGAGGCTAAGCGTCGTTTATTTCCAGGTATTCTGTGGTAGATCAACAAAAAAGGTAGTTGTAACATTAAAAATAATCAGTCTTAAGGAATTCTTTACTTGATTTTCAGCAAGCGAATAAGGTAAACGAAGCCCAAACTTCTTAGTTTCAGTTAAATCAATTATGGTATTTTCACTTTCAAAGATCGTTACTTTCAAATTTTAAATTTTTCAATTTTAATTTTCAAATTTTAAATATGAAATTCCCGTGTCGCGGTGTTTGTTACCAAACTCCTCCAAAACGTCTGGACCGATTTTTATGAAATTTTGTGAGCATTTCGGATAGGTCTGAGAATAGGCTAGCATCTATTTGTCATACTTCTAAATGATAAGGGTGACCCGCTCCTAAATATTTATTTTTATAACAACAAAGGTAAAACAACGTTTGCCGGGTATAACAAAATCGTAACTGGTATATGAACATGAAAAACAATTATATATTGTAATTATTATACTTTAACATTAAACTCTATCATATCAAACTCTATGAACGCAAGAGAATCCAAAATAATGGTTTTTAGAATTAAGTACACCAATTAAGTATCTCAAAAACGGCTCAACCGATTTGATTGGTTGTTTTCGCTAACGCGTTGCGTTTATTCCACTTAAGATTTGCTGTTTGTTTTATCTCAATCGGTTCATAAATAATAAAGTTATACCACTTTAAAGAATCACCACTTTAACCTACGAAACTGCAGGCAATAGCTGGTCAGGGTTTTCCATGGGTGCACCTGGTTCCCCGGCTCCTAGTACCCGCGATGGCGTACGGTTTTAGTCGGTTCGAGTCCGACATGCCACAGGAGGTGGTATCCGAGGGGATATACGCACGGAAAAAAACAATAGCTGGTAATATATTTTATAAATCTTGATTTCTAGAACGTTCCAACAAACTGCGCAATAGACATGACCTACGCACTTTACGCCTTTTATTAAGCATCTCTTGAGTTAGTATATTACATTGTAGGTGTGAAAATACAACACTTGCGCTGATAACAAGAGTTATTCAATCGATACTGTGTATTAAAAACATACGGACAAAGCATAAAACAATTAATTATCTTAAAAAATATCTCTTACTTCAATACAGCTACAATATTAATTGTGTTTTCCCATCAAATCGGTGCAGGACCAAACGAGTAGTTTACTCTTTGTTATGGAATGGAGGGCGAACGAGCAGGATACCCGCAACATCAGAAGTGTTTCAAGAGCGTTGCCAGCCCTTGGCGGATGGGCAGACGAGCGGTAGGGGTTGGAGTATGGGGTTCCGGTATCCTGTTCGACGTGTTAATAACAGCAGTTCCCGGATCCTTCCCGTCTCAGGCACAGAGTGGCCACACACACACCGCCCCGCCGCAAACCCCGGTGGGTGGAAGGGCCGTAGGGGATTCCACACGTTACAAAAAAGCGGTTCCGGTATCCGCACTCACTCGGTGAAACACAGCGCAAGTGCTGTTTCACACCGGTTTTCTATGAGGCCGTGGTATCACTCCGGACGAGGCACGGCTCTCCCAAGGTAAAACTTTCCCAAATAAGTCGGTTCGAAACTCACAAATTGTTGTTCTGAGTCTGGGTGTCCTTTGTGTCCGTTTCATGTTTGTTTGTAAAGTCCCCTAAGACATTGGATGTATATTCGTAATTCAGGAGTTGTCTTTTTAAGCAATAATAAAAGTAAGATACCTTCACTGAGTGGGATTACCTCAGCCAAAACCTTCCCTCCTGCAATTCTTGTAGAACTAAAAAGATGGTGTTTGAAACTCTTGAGTTAACCCTTATATCATAACCATAAGAAATCTCGTTCGCCGTAAACAATGTAGACACGTATAAATTGGCCACCATATTTGAAGTTATCTTTTTTTTTATGGAATAGTGGGCAAACGAGCATATGTATCGCTTGATGGTAAGCGATTACCGCCACACATGGACACCCGTAACATCAGAGGTGTCACAAGTGCGTTGCCGGCCTTGGGGTATGGGGAGGGTGGTGTGATTGAGGGGAAGGGTTGGAATATGGGCCTCCGGTATTCTCACTCACTCGGTGAAACAGCGCATGCGCTGTGCATGCGCTGTTTCACACCGGTTTTCTGTGAGGCCGTGGTTTCACTCCGGTCGAGCTGGCCTATGCATGCCGAAGCGTGGCTCTCCCACGTCAGCCTATCGATCGATCCACTGCTGGAAAAAGGTAGCTTAGATACCTAGTGGTTTTTTTTTAAACCATGAGGCTGCCAATGTTCCTCTACTATGTCTGATGGAAAGGATGTAGAGTCTAAGAATGGTACCATACAATGCATGCAAATGCAACAAAGCATGACAACACTACGGCCGCCTCTTAAGATGCTTCTGCATCATTGGGTTATGATTAAAATTAAGGTGTCCTTTTTATTTTCGCGACTTTCGTTGCGTTATTATCAAGTTGGTTGTGATACTCAGCGTGACAAGTCCACCTCATCGTTAAATGATAGATAGCGTTGTGGAGTGTGACCGCAGACATCCTGTGTGGGCGATGATAACATATCTCTCATCTACCAAATTGAGGGTATTGGGTACTTTCAATATATGTTTTTGATAAGCTTAAAAGGCATCCAGGCTTATGTATTTACGTGTAAATGAAATTGTATGTGGTACTAGTTACGTCCTGCGGTGTTACCCGCGTTTCTTGTTGTACCTTTACAACAAAAACTGTTGCTAGTAAACATAGCTAAGAACCACTGCAAGGAAACTGGCTTTCAAATGATAAAAACCGTATCGTAATCGTTCCATCCGTTTGAGAACTACGATGCCACAGACACACACAGAGAGACATCGACGTCAAACTTTTACACCTCTCTTTTTGCGTCGGGGGTTAATAAAAGTAAGCCTAAAATACTCCTTATATCATCAGGTTCTGCCAGTGAAAGAGTCCCATCAAAATCGGTGCAACCTTTCCAAAGAATAACCGGAAAAATAGACTGACAGACAAATATATAAAAAATTGGTATTTTGATGTAAGTAGGTGCCGTACATACTTTTATATGGGTTTAGTGAAAAACTTTTGGTTTGAAATTACCAATAAATACTTCAGTTTTATTTATTTGTTTAGATTACATATATTTTAGAATTGTTCACTTTACATTACACACACGCTTTTCATAATATAACCACTCTCCCATCCCTCCCCCATCTCCCGTCTCCTCCTCCAAAGGCCAGCAACACACGTATGACGCCTCAGGTGTTGCGGGTGTCCATGGGCGGCGGAAATCGCTTACCATCAAGCGATACGTCTGAAAAAAAACATTGTCAGGAAACTTATAACTTTTGACGAAACACTTTAATGTTTTTCAGTGTGAAGATATAATACACTAGTTATTTAGCGTATGCGACTGCTGTGCTTAATGTCTCGGGTTCGATTCCCGGGTCGGACCAAATATTTGAATGATCTACAAATATTTGTTTCAGAGTTTGTGTATTATTTATGTATTTTATAATATGTATGTATTTTAAAAAAAGATATCGGTATTTATGTCAGTTGTCTAGTACTCATAACAAGCTCTGCTTAGCTTGGGACTAGATGGCGTTGTATGTTAAATTTCTGAAATATTTATTTATTTTAGGATTCTTTTAGACCCTGGATTGGATCGCGACGGGGGACCTTTTTCAAGGAATAAAACTTTTTTAGACTATAATAGTATGTATTAAACATATTAATATGTATATGACATTCTTAGAAACAGCGCAACGTAAGCACTAAGCTAAATGAAAAAACTCACACAATGGTACTCCCATCTACTGGCCATAATTTATTATCCATTTCGATGATGTACTTTAATATAATTTTGGTTATCGTCAAGAATACATATTGATCCTCTTAATAAATGTTTGAGGAGTATTGTATCGCTTGTAGAGCTCGGGTTATCATATCGATATAAAAGTTCAATAATTTGAGTTGCCAACCCACCTTTTATGTTTCGATAGTAGATATGAATGTACTCATCTGCCCTTTTGTAATTACTTCGAGATTTATCAATAACTAGCTACCCGTCTCGACCTCGTACGGTAATCTTTAAAATTCTTAGCTTATATCTACTATAATATGCGTGTTTATTGACTACCTCGTTGGCGCAGCGGTAGCGTATGCGAATGCTGAACTTGAGGTTTCGGATTCGATTCCCGGGTCGGCCCAAAGGTTTGTTTGATCTGCAAATATTTGTTTCGGAGTTTAGATGTTTTCTATAAATTAATATGTAAGTGTGTACAAAAAAATATCGTTTATATCAGCTGCCTAGTATAAGTCCCAAAGTACAATCTCTGCTAAGTTTGGAACTAGATGGCGTTGATATCAGATGTTCAAAATATTATATAAGCCTTCTTCTTAAAGTACTCTTTCTATTGATGAAAACCGCATTTAAATCCCCTGGTTACTTTCAAAGATCTGAGCGTATAGACGACTTCATGTTATAACTTAAAGGTAACTTCTTCAGATGTCACATTACATCATGTGATAGAAATGCGTATAGGCACATACAGGCGAAGCTATAATATGGGGTTACAGATGTTTCTGTAATACTTAGAGGCGTTGCTGAAAGTAGACCCTGGCTATCAGACCAATAATGAAGAAATTAAAAAGAAAACCCAACCCTGCTTATCGTATTTTTTTTGCTAACCGGTTATATACCTGTCAAACAGGGATCGCCTAGAAGGTACAAAGTTTTTGTATTTATAAACTTTATGCACTACATTTGTAGACCGACGGACTTTATAGAGAAGAATTAGTGTCATTTTGAGTAACTCAGTAGTCGCTGTGCTTTGATTCGTCTAATTTTTGGATTTAGACTTCATATTACAATAACTGACAATTGTGCTAAAGAGAATGAGGGTTATCTGTTAAAAATATATATATAGTTTTTGTGTAATGCAATTTGGTTAATACTGGACTGGAATTTCTCTGAATTATCTATGGAAGTAAAAAGAACACCTACGTCTCTAGATAAAAAAAGAAAACTGTCACCTGTCACATTTACGATTTTGGAACAAACGATTAGAATGTTTTTTTTAAGCAATATGTTGATTTCGATAGCTTGTTATAAGAAACTCATAGTGTGAATGATACTGGCAGTTATCACTAGTCCCATACTTTGCCAAACCGTAACTTTTTTCTGTTAACTGTAAAGAGCTAGGTGTAGTTTTGTATCACGCACACACACAGCTTAGCAATGGCCGCGATCGTACACTAAGTGTAGAAAATGACTAATTATCGTATTTGGAAGTATATTGCATTGTATTTAATCGATTGAGGCACGCACATTAACGCAACACTAAATTCTCTACAGTATTTCAAACAGTCGTGATACAGTAGTGTACTGTATATTCTTGGATTTCTTATCCGGCAATATTTGTTTTTATTTTATTTGATCAGCAATAAGTGATATAATAAGGATAGTGAAACTTATTCATAAATAAACATTCCGAATATTTCGCACACAACGCCATCTAGCTTCAAACTGAATAGAGCTTCACTTTTCTTTGCTTTTACTGTATCAACATATATAATATACAGAAAACTTCGAAACAAATATTTGCAGATCATACAAACATTTGATCCGGATCCGAAACCTCATGCACAACAGTCGGGTACGCTACCACTGCGCTAATGATGCAGTCGTTAATTTATAATTGATTAATTAATGTACTGGTCTATTAGTTAGTAATCCTGACTGCTGAGGCGGAAATCCTGAAATCAATTTCCAGAAATGATTTTAAATGATTACAAAACATTCGTAACGTTCTCTTTTTGGGTATAATACGATGTTTTCCTAGCCAATTTCAACCACTTCGGCCACTCTCAACGGAGACCATCAAACTACAAGGGATTGACTACTGGGGAAGTTATCCGACACCACCGGGTAAAGATCAGTCCGATAGCTTTACTTGCTATCTGAGGCTCACGAACATAGTCATTGCGAATGCTGACAATGCAACAATAAGTTCAAACACAATAAATTCAAACACTCAGTGAAACAGCGTCTGCGCTGTGGTTCACTGAGTGAGTGAGGATACCGGCGGCCCATAATCCAACCCTTCCGTTCATCCCCCTCCTCGGTAATCGCTTACCATCGGGCAATACGTCTGCTTATTTGCCCCCAATAACATAAAAAAAAAGATCTTCTATCTGCTTAGATTAGATCCTAATACAGAATTGATCTAAGTTAAGCAACTCGATTGATTCTTGTTAATATAGGTAATTAAGTTTGCAAATATCAATATCATGAAGGACTATCGTCTAGACTTGTGTGTAGAACTTAGTAGGTCTGTAAGGGAAGGTATATTGTGTGTTAAAAGTAATTTGGATATACCAACAAAATTGTTTGTTCACTAAAAGTAGGAACGATGTACTGACGCACATACTTATGTCTATCTCTGTCACTCTTGTAGCAATTCTATGGCGCTGTCTTTTTATGTATGATGTTCTTTGAAGTAAATGTCGTTATGTTACTTGTATTACTTTTTCTCCGATACTTGTTTCAAAAATATGAATTGAAGCTATTTATAAAGTCTGTGTGATGATGGTTTAAGGATACTAAGTGTCACCCCGTATTTCATCCCGTGGGTGTTATAAGGTAAATAAGGGAGGACAACTGTGAATAACTACAGCACTTTATAGAGAAAAAAAACTAAAAAAACCCTATTGTAACCTGTCTAGCTTGCGTCATTTATTCAAAACCTCCTTTTTAAAAAGAGCCCAATATCCAGCAGTGGACTGTTACAGACGATAATGATTCTCCTTTATACTATACCTTTTTGTTATGGAATAGTGGGCAAACGAGCAGACGTATCATTAAAATATCAAAGTTCAGCCAAGTTATTTAAGTTAGCTAGCAAGTTAGCTGACGCCAACTTTATTTTTACTAAAGGCTCGGCAAAATTAATAATTCGTCCTGTAAAGTCATAATTTAAATCTAAGCAAGTAGGTGCCGTAAACCAGGGAAATCATTAGTCGTGGGCAGCATATACTCTTGTCAGGGCTTGGGCTCGACTGGTGTGATACCACGACCTCACAGAAAACCGATGTGAAACAGCGCTTGCGCTGTGTTTCACCGAGTGAGTGAGAATACCGGTGGCACATAGCCCTAACCCCACCCCTACACCCCTCCCCATACCCAAAAACGCACTTGTGACGCCTCTGATGTTGCGGGTCTATGTGCGGAGGTAATCGTTCTCCATCGCTTGGCCCCATTACATAAAAAAACAACCTCAAAAGATTGATTTATGCTGTCGCGAACTTTTTTTTGATATTTTAAAGGAAAAATTCTTTATTAAAATACATTATTTTTGTGAAACTAAATATTTGCGTGCAGATACTTTGATTCTTAAGGAAGATCATAAGGTAGGAAAGCATCGGTTCCATACAAATTCATTACGTCTTCAAATCCATTATTCTGCAATATCGCACCAATGTCGTGCGACAAGGGAGAAAAATCGAGGATTGCTACCCCCTCCCCTTCACCAGTACTCAGTTGGACATCTTACAAGTGACGACATTGTGCTGATTGTTATTGTTGTATGTCCCTATATATTTCTAAAAAGTTTTCCTAGTGGTTTACATGACCCATCAATTTTCGTCACGGGCACGTATCTATGTCCATCCTCTAAATCATAGTATCTGCATTCAAAATTTCATTAAAATCGGTGCAGCGGTTTTGCTGTGAAAACGTAAGAGACAGACAGAATTATTTTGAACATTATATTAATAGTATGGGTGATAACTCAAAAATGTTCAATACTCATTCATTTATACATAAAAACATTATCTTCTTTTGCGTGGAAACTCCACAAAAAAAACCAAAACCTTTACTTACTCTTAATCGACTTGAAACATATCATTTATCTTTGGTTGTAAATGTACCATCCCGAAAGTTATACATCTCGTTTGGTCCCATGCAAATAATACAAGAAAAACACTCCTAAATTTTAACTTATTATGAAGCAAGACACATTTCTGTAAGTTTATTACAATGTTAGTACCTATCTACTCAGGATTGTATACCTGTCCCTTCTAATACCAACAGCAACCGATTACGGCCACGGCAGCCAGTCTCAACGGAGATCAGCCAAATACGCAGGAGATATTATAGTGCACAAAAAGGTGCGCAAACACAGGTGCACTCTCTGTTACCTCACTCTCATAATCCGATGGGACTGTTATCCGACACGATCAGGATCAGGCGCAGGACCGATAGTTTTACGTGCTCTCCGAGGCACGGGGGGGTCAGACCACAACTTCCAAACTCCTTACTTACTTCTAAAATAAAATATTGAGTATTAATATAATTTGAAAAACTCAATAACTCTTTTTGGCCTGACCCGGGATTTGAACCTGATACCTCTTGACTGGCAGTCGCATACTTCAACTGCTAGACCAACGAGGTAGTAATAGAAATATAAGCGAGTGTCCGACTTGGACAAATACGAGCCAATCAGCTGTCGTGTGACTTTCACTACAGTGACGTAACGTTCGGACACGCTCGACAATTCTCGGGTTTTGTTCCAACGACGGGATATCGATGCTTCTGCCTACCCTACAGTTGGATAGGCTGACTTTCCTATCATTAACTCTGCCGCAAAAAAGGGGTGTGATAAATTTCACGTCTCAGTGTGTGTCTATCTGTGGCATCGTAGCTCTCAAACGGACGGACACTTTCTGGTTTTTTTTTTCATTTGAAGGTCAGTTTCATTGCGTTGGTTCTTAGCTATGTTTGGTATAAATCGTTCCAGCAATGTAGGAGTATCGTTTTTATTCCAAAATGTTGCAAGGCATTTTATGCGTATGACACGTAATGAGGCACTTTAAGAGTAATATCAGTCCTGGCTCAATTTAAAGTTATATTAGAAAGCATCTATTTCATACATTGTAACGATAGAACCTGCATGTTTTCTATGGTATGTATCGCCTGATGGTAAGCGATTACCACCACCCATGGACACCTGCAACACCAGAGGCGTCAAAAGTGCGTGAAGAATGGGTGGCCACACGTTAATAATCTGCATCTGTTAATTTAGAAACATCTTTATTGTAGAAATCATCTATATTGTTGAAGTTTATAGACTGTGAAATACCAGTCATAGACAAAACAATAAAACTATTTTTCTTTAGGTTAGATGACTTTTTTTAAAATTAAAATAGGCATTCTAGTTTATGTACGCTGAATTTAAAACATTGAATTACTTAAAATTGGAAATACTTTTAAAATGTCTTAATATTATTTTCAGAAAATTCGAAAGTATTTCAAATATTTTTATTTTAGGCCAGCACCTACTGTACTTTGTTGTTTTGTATTCATGATAAGCATTTATTTTGCAATTAAAATTCGTGGCTTTATTTACGACGCCTATCTAAAAGTAAATTCTTCGCAATGAAAAATAGATAAGAGACCTGTGTTTAACCCTATTACTCTTAACATATACACTGGCAAAGAAGCTAATCAACAAATAAATAAACTTAAACTGTTACTTAGTTTCAGTCGACTTAGATGTACTCACAAATAATTTGCCAATAGTTATATAATACCTGAATGTCTTCACAATAATTTACAAAATTGTTGTGTGAAAATATTTGGTTCTCTAATGTGCATGCCTCTTAAGATAGGGATCTAGGTACAGTGCTAGTCGATTGGCCAGACACTAGTCGACCTTAACTAGCTCTAGTTGTCTGGTAGACCCGTAGACTGGTCGCGGAAGCCGTGGGCGCCTAACTGGGTGCAATGGCGCAATGAAATACACTTGTGTGATAAGCTTATTGGGTCGATTGGTACACTATTGGCTCTTATATTCTAAGTATTATCTTATAGATAACGGTTTAATATGGATCAAGAATGTGCAGGTATAATAGTGTATATCTAACGAGATTGGATTGTATTTGTAATACTGATTCTAATTTAATTAAACCATAAGCAGATGATTATTGTAAGAACTATTTCGCTTATGAGGTGATTCGTTTACTATTTACATTATTTAGAGGATGTTTTTCACGTTGCCTTTTTTATATATTAGCCTGCCAAAGTAATCACTCCTCCCGATTGAAAGCATAAGTGACCAAAAGAAGTGGTCATCATACTCAATACGAATGCGGACATTGCAACAATGCCTATTGCGAAACTTCTATAGCATTAGGCTTCCGGTATCGAACTCACTAACGAAACACGACAGCATGAATGCTGTCATTTATTACCGCCCCGGCCCGTCCCCGTGTAGTAGTTCTCAGGATTAGCGTGTTCAAGCAAACATACAAACTCTTCAAGTTTACTATAATATAGTATAGATTACAGATAAATCACAGATACAGACAGATTGATCGCACTCCTGACATTTAAATAAATAAAGAAATATTTCAGACGTCTAACACACAACGCCATCTGGTCCCAAACTAAGCAGAGCTTGTATTATGGGTACATGTACATGTATACTATTTTTTTGTAAATTCATACATATGATACATAAAAAACACCCAAACTACAAACATTTGACCCGACCCGGGAATCGAACCCGAGACCTCAAGAACAACAGTCGCATACGCTACCGCTGCGCCATCGAGGCAGTCATTATTATTTATTATTTGATCTCAGGGCGTTAGTATGATTACCCAGGGAATCAAATTCACGTCCTCCGAATGACGTCTATTCCTAGCCAAGAATACTTTTCATTTCTCTTCGAAGTATAGTTTATCCGCGCATATTTTAAGGGTGACAAGGGATAAATTATATTAAAGCCTCCATCAGATGGTTTGAAATCAATTAGGATATCTGACGGGACCTTTAAAAATGTGCATTTTATTAGAAACGAGCGACCAACCCCCGTTGCGCATGAAAGTCCTTAAAATTCTCGGATTTTTCCTACTATAATAAATAAATATTCCGGATATCTAACACACGCCATATAGTTCCAAACTAGGCAGAGCTTGTATTATATGTACTAGACAACTGATATAACACATATACTTCCTTTTTTTTGTAAATAGATACATATCATATATAGAAAACACCTAAACTCCGAAACAAATATTTGCAGATCATACAAACATTTGATCCGACCCGGGAATCGAACCTGAGACCTCAGGAACAGCAGTTGCATACGCTACCGCTGCGTCACCGAGGCAGACATGCATGTATTACACATATAACCCTTCTTCTTGAATAAATATAAATATAAATAAGTGGTGCAGCAGAAGTACAGCTGAGGCCTCAGATTCGATAGTTGTCATAGTATAGCTTCTTAGCTTAGTTTGAAAGTGAAAAGTGAGTTCTGAAGAATTTCATTTCCTCTCACTTTTCCATTCTCAGTAGACGCAATACACATACACATATCTTATTTTTTTTTATATGTTTATTATGTGTGACTAATAAATGTATTATTTCTTTAAATGTATTACAAAAATGTCCCTTATATGTACTTTTACAAATAACTTAATAATTGCTAAATGGGAGAATGCTTCAAATCTTACTAATATTGATGTTTGTTACTCTTTCACGTACTAAAAACTACTGAATGGATTTTAATGAAACTATACCATAATATAGCTCATACATCAGAATAACACATAGGCTACAATTTATAAAGATGCAATTCACACAATGTCTGTGTACCGCGGGGCTCAGCTAGTTACATATTTTTTTTACAAGAACAATAATTTTTATCTTAGAGGAAAATGATTGTTCTAACGAGAAGTATTAACTAAACATTATTATGTTGAGATTATTACTTGCACTAGCAATAATCGTAAGTTCATTAGTTTGCGGTTGTGGAGATTAAACACGTATTGGCTTTTTTACTTTTTTTTTTATAATATAGACTGGTACTAATAGAACGATGCCTCGGACACACCAGTGGAATATTTATCCCCCATTCCTTCTCTTTTATGGCGTCTCGCTATGGCTAATGTTATTTTTTACTCTATAAAATTAAAAAAATATATGTTATAAGTAAAAAAAATGACTTATTTTTAGAATTGACGACGAATTGAGACGAAGTTAAAGAGTGATTACACAAACATTAATATATTTATGGTAGAGTATTATTACATGCAGCAGTTTTCAATTCATTAATGATATTAATTAATATTTATATCTTGATATATTTGCCCACAACCTTCTGATTGTAAACCAGACAGAGCCTATCCTGTGGTAACCAGACTGCCCATAAACGTACTTAAATAAATATTCGGACATCTAACACATAATACCATCTAGTTTCAAAATAAGCAGAGCTTGAATTATGGGTACTAGACAACTGATATAAACACATACACACTTTTTTTTTCAAAAAGATATATATTATACATAGAAAACACCCAAACTTCCTAACAAATATTTGCAGATCACACAAACTTTTAGCCCGAACCAGGAATGGAACCCGAGACCTCAAGCACAGCAGTCGCATACGCTACCGCTGCGCCACCGAGTCTTTCAAATGTTCAAATGTTTCCAAACACATACACATAGTTTTTAGACACCAGTGTCATGTTTCCACATAATTCCACAATATTTGTCCTGGATGTGAATCCAACCAACGGCCTCTGTCTTACCAGTCGGCATTACTAACTACTACACGAACAAGCTGTAAAGCTGTAACTAATACATTTTTAGGATTCCGTTCCTCAGAAGGAAAAAATGGAACCCTTATAGGATCACCTTGTTCTCCCTCGGTCTGTCTGGCAAGATCCTTTTTCTCAGGAACGCGTCGAGGTATCAAGCTGAAATTCATATCAAACCCTCAGGTCTACTGTTTTCCTTAGGAGTTGTAAAAAATCAAACTTCTAAGCCAAAGCAATTAAAAGATACAGCCGTTTATGCTGCAAATTTTTGACACTCGCGAGGGAATCAAAACAGGGTACTTCCCGTGAACTCAGTCTCAATCTTGAAATTTCAAGAAGGCGACGTCTTATAGCATAGAGATTAGGAAACGCATTAATTTTGCCTATGTGCCTACAGGACTTGCACTTGGCCGGTTTTTACTTCATTAAACTGATAAGAACGTTTGGACGAATTTCTGAATCCACATATTTATATAAAGCAATTAATAATTCTTTAGAATAAAAAAACAAATGCCATGTACTATTGACACGGTATTTTAAACCTATATAAAATAAATTACGGTCTGATATGAATAGGTCCATATGTACATAAATCATATTGTTGATAATGTTTCGTGCTGTGAATTTAAATTCTATTTGAATATTATGTTCATTTTAAAGTTTAATAAACTATATTCATATACATTAACCTAACATTGTTTTTAACTATAACGTTATGGGAAAGCTTTCAAAATGGTTCTAATCTACCTGATGCTAAGCATAAGTAGCACCCAACAATGGTGGTCAACCATCTCATTGAACACTATGGCGATTTAGGGAGATGACTTTTCGTTTACGCCAATGATAGGACCCTGAATCATAGAGGGAGGGAAACACGTGGTAGTTGCATGTTTCTATTTCATTCTATTTTTAACTTCTAAGCACAGAAAGAAAAAGCCAAGGCGTTTAGTTCAAGATCCATTGTCTGATATATTTAAAACTACGAACTTCATACCTTTTTCATTCATTTTCGAAAAAAAAAATCAGAATTACGGGAAAACGTATATTACTAAGCCCGTGTTAACTACCCGCAGGGCCTAAGTGTATACGACTAAGCGGACCAAGAAAATATAACACCTCCAGCAGTACTTTCATTGGTTAAGTCATGGGTGAACGCTTTTACATTCGAGCTATCGACAAGTTATATAGTTATCATCAAAATATTATATACATCGCCGTGTAATTAAGTTAAACAATGCAACATTGTCTTAGTATAATATTATGGCAATGATCTCAGCAGGGTAAAGCCCTCCTTCGTTAATCATATTTTGAAAGTATCGTCTACTAAAGTATTGTAATCTATGAGAGAAAGTATAGTGGCCCTGCTGTTGCAAGAATAACTATTGTATCACTTATCTTAACACAATGTGAGTTATAAATGCACTATACAATGATGGGTCATGTTCTTGAGTCCTACAATAGACGGCATTACAATAAACAAGGTTATTATCGAGCAAGAAAAAGTTTATAAAAGTAAATTTGGCTTAAACTTTTCATAAAATACCGATAATAATTAATAATACGATACCTCAAACGCCAAAATCTATTCCAACTTTTGTTTTTTTCAATTCTGGAGGAGAGGAAGTTGGTTTGGTTTCTTGCAGCCTCATTAATTCTGTGAAAAATACTGAAAGAGTAGTTTAACACCAGATTTATTTGAAATTGTAGTAATACTCTGGTCAAACCTGCCCATTTGTGGTCACTTGGCCTGGCAACGAATCCAGTTCAAAATCAATTGATAATAATACTATCAATTTTTTTTTTACAATCATCCGGCTTAATAACCTAATTACACAATATTCACCATCAACCGAATGAAGTAAAACAAAAGAATTTTGCAGGACCAAATAATTTACTAAGTCTGTTTTATAATGTCAATCAATAACGTCCTACATATCAGTCTTATCAATGAAAATTTGAACCCTGTGAGATAGAAATAGAACCTATAATGCGTGCATGAACTATGCCGTTCTAAAAATCTGTATTCATAATAAATAAATAGTTATATATACAGAAGTGAGTGTATCAAGGCTGACTGGTTGTTGATTATCGCATGCTCGACTTTCGAACTGCAAACTGATGTAAACCTTATTGGAAAAACTAAAAGGTTCTAAATAAGTTGGGTTCGGACTTCAGTTCGTTGCTGCTTATGAAGGTAGCTTTCCTTGTCGGGCTTAGCTTTAGATTTATCGCAGCCAAACTTTAGTTAAAAAAAATCTAATATAATTATGGATTTGGTTTAGTATTGGTTTATTTTTTATTTTAAAATAATTGGTATTTTCTGGTACTAGACTGTTTCTTCGACTAATAAGGTAGAAATTGCTGAATTTATTTACTTGACTGTAATTTCATTTAGGTACAATAACATAGTGAAATGTTTAACTTAACAAGAGAAGGTTGAGAAAACTATAACCCGACTACGTAAAAAATAATATGTAAAACCTTTTGATAATTATTGTGATACCACGGCTTCACAGAAAACCGGTGTGAAACAGCGCTTGCGCTGTTTTTCATCGAGTGAGTGAGGATACCGGAGGCCCGTACCCCAATCCCTCCCCTTATCCCCGTCCTCACCCCCCAAAGGCCAGCAACGTACTTGTAACACTTCTGGTGTTACGGGTGTCCATGGGCGACGGTAATTGTTTACTATCACGCGATACGTTTGCTCGTTTGCCCATTATAACATAAAAAAAAATGTGGGTTCAAACTCCAGGTGGGTTCAATGACTAGGTGTTCTTCTTGTCCGCTTAAAGTATGTTTGTAAAGCTGAGACAGTTTAGGTATACCTATTCCTAATGCGTTCGAATGAATTGTCTTAAAAAAAATAAGAAAAAAAACTACAATAACATGAGAGTTCCTCTTCAGGCATAAGAAAGATGAATTTCTTCTTCAAACTCAATGTACAGTCAACTATTACTGTCTCTCCGAAACATTTGATCCATCCTAAAGTTGCCTGGAAGAGATTGCTTCTGGCAATAAGGTCGCCCTTTGTACACTAGGGACTTTTGATGTATTAAAGTACTTACTTTACTCTGTAATATGGTGTGCAAATAAAGAGTTATCTATCCATCCATCTAAAATCTTTTAAATTAATAGCAGATAAAGTAAAAAATGCAGAGCGAAACAAAGAACAGAAACTATTTTGCATAATTAGTTCAATTAATCTAATACCTTGTATTGATATGAGGTATATTGTATGCGTACATATTTACAGCAAGTTTAACTTTAACTCTATCTCCCCCTCTCTCTCACACACTGATTTTCCCCCAAGTGCAACATCATAACGAGTGGTTAGGTCGTGGTTGTATTATGAGGCGGAATTACCCGGAGACGTTATAATGTCATGAGGTGGTTTATTATTATTTAGTATACAAGACCCGTTGCCCACGTCTCTTGTTAAGTAAGGATTTGATGCGTGCTAAACATAGTATATTATATTAACGACTACCCGCGTTTTCCTATTTCATCTTTGTCTATGGTCAGTGTAAGGAACATAACGTGAGATAATATAGTTTATGTAAACATCGAGATGTTCGATCTGTTCTGTATCGAATACAAATATCATTAATCTTATCTCATACATAGTTAAAAAAATTGGTGCATGTACACGAACAGATAATCCATTGCACATACTCGCTACTTACTTCAGCCTTTAGCCGTCCACTGCTGAACGAACAATCCATCCATTTTCCTCAAGTTGTCGGTCTAAGGTGTCACACGCGCACTTGCTCTTAGTCACTCCTGTGCATAATTTAATGTCTGAGTCTAAATAGTGCTGTATACGTTGTGTTATAACTTTAGGTTAATAGTGCTTTCTTTCCTCTGAGGACTCATGCACACGACTACTTTCATAGTTAAGAACAAAACTCCGTAAACTGCAAGAACTGTTATATTCCTCAAGCGCATTCTTTTACAGCGTTTTGAGGACTTAGTTCATATTAAATAGCTGTAAAAGTTGTAGAATATGTTTACTTGTTTGTTTAAAAGCACTTATACCTAGAAATATTAATTGTAAACGAAAAAAAACCAATTATTTAGTGTTGGATCGCCCTTTTACTACAGAAGGCTATAAGCAAACACTACAACCATCAATCAATCCACAATGTTGCAAAAACGGAGTCGAAGTCGAAATGCAGAAGATGCAACTGGTCAAAGAATAAGTTTCTTTGTTGTGTGCTATCCAGAAAAATACCTCCATTTTGCGAGACCGGAGGCCTAATGATGCCTAAGCATCACTAGGCCGCCATGGTGTAGGTCACCATGCGTTGTTGCATTATGTGCATTCGCAATGAGTATGATGACCACCACTTTTGAATTCTGTTTATGCTTTCCATCAGACAGAGTAGAGTCACATTGTCAGGCCCATACATTAAAATAAAAAGATTTTGCTTCTTAATGCTTATTTTTTATTTGCTTTATTCATAAAGCGAACCAATCCACTGACAAACGGTAGTCTTGAATCACATTAATTATTCATCCCGTACCCTATTTACCTATTTGTATCCTAAATATATTTCTAGAAAGCGATAGTGTCAACATATTTTTTCAAATTTATGAAATCGAGGCAAGTGTTCGAATTACTTAAAGATTAAAAAAAGTAGTAAACAAGCTTCCGCATACAATTGAATGAAAAACGAAGAAGTTTGCTTACGACAGTGGTTACGTCAGACATGTTGACTGTTAAAACGATTACATCTGCATATATAATCTGTGTGTCATACAAATGTGGTCTTGCACTGAATTTAAAATACAATGTTTTCGAATGCTGAATATGAACTTTTTATTAATTGCATCCAATTCAAATTAATTAATTTGTTCTTCATTCAAATAGCTGATTTAAAAAATTAAGAAAAAAAAATATAAAAGCTACGTAGGCATAAGTTACATTATAATGACTGTTAGTGGCACCGAACGTCTTCGGTTCGAGTTCGATCTCCGGTCACATGCCTCTGGCTTTTTGAAGTTTATGTGGCTATTAGAAATTAATTATCAAGTAATAAACAAAAGCATGTGTTTTATACATCTAAGGAAATATTGCGGAGAACCTGTCCCACTTGAGAGTTGCTTTCACAATATTGTCAAGGAGGTGTTCGTTAATGTAATGACCTGATGCCTTTTGAGCATTTGACTTGGAAATAATCCTGATTACTTTCTATTTCTCTATATTCTTTTCCATCTGCCCCACCTAGCAACACAGCTTCGAAAACAGCCGATTGATGGTAAATTGTTCCTGGGGTTTCTGCAAATCTGTAGTCAATGGAAACATATGTACTCTGCGTTACTTTCTTAGGCTATAAAAAGCAGTTCACTTAAAAGTCTACAGATTAATTCAAAGTATAATAAAAAGTAAATTGACGTTTTCAAAGTATGGACTGCCGACATAGACCTCATACCACATTTCATAACACTTCCAAACATTTTGTATATTTTAAAATTATACTTCTTCGCACTTAATATTTGTAGTCTTTAAATAAATAGCAAATAAATCTTTAAGTATGTATAAAATAAGAAAGATTTTAATCGAAATATCGTTATCGTTCGACCCGTAGTCATGTCACCTATGGCCGCTGATTAAATACGTTTGGCGCAAACCGTGACGTGCGGCGAATGAGCACGTGCCATTCGCTGTCGTGACATCCTACTTTACCACCTTTATTTTACTATATTTTCACTTATATCTTAGATTTTTTATAACCTAAGTTTCTATTTTCCCGTAAGTGTACAGAGCCGATCAAGAGACTAAACTACGTCGGGTAACGGCACTGCGTTGAGAAGTAATACTAAACAAGTTTGTGCCTGTTCTTTAAGCTTGCTCTTCTCTAGGGTCACCAAAAATCTTTCGTAAAATGTTTTCATCTTATTCGTGTGGTGGATTCAGATCATGGTTGTGATCGCCCCTTTTCATCCCATGCAAAATATGTCATAAGAGTTGACTATGAGAGCAAAATACGCGGTACAACAGCAGTGCTAGCAAAACTTGCCACAAACTCTATTCCAAAACATCCATCCATCCATCCATTTATACGTAAGTATTACTGTCCGTATTTTTTAAAGTGCCCGCTGTAATAGCTGTAGATAGGTAGTGATTTTGTATATGCCACGGTTTTTATGATAAGGAGTTATAATGTGGTATAAGTATTGAACTTAACATTGATTTGATGCCGATGCGATAAGGAAACTTTTTCAAATAGTTTAGCATATTGAAGAATTGAGCGATAGTTACCATTGGCATGCCAATTTATTAGTTTAGTTTAGTTTAATCTATAAATTATAATTAAAACCGTTCGCATCTGTTAATATTATAATTATATAAAAATACTCATAGAATAGAAATTGATAAAAGTATTATTAGCCAGTGTATAAAGGTCGGCATAATACCACTCTAAATGTTTTTGATAGCTGTCAAAACGGTAGCAAGTCTTAGTAAATTTAAACTAGTCGCCATGAAAGTACTAAAATTTTCCGTTTTATTTAAAGTCGGCATAAAGATAATAAATGTATGATAGTTCAGTAGACAACATAACAAGAAAATCAGCACAAAGGTCATTAGCCCTCTACGGTGAGTTATTTTTGTAGACCCCATTTGAATGTACTCATAATAGTACCTACCTCTATTTCTTTCAAATACGTAAATATCTAATATCCTACAATATTTACTTCTGTGTCGTACCCATGTCACAATACACACGGACCTAATAACCTCATATGACATTGTGCACTCTCCGTAAAATAATAGTCTCCTCAATTATTCGACCAAGCCCTATTCTGTGAAGTCCCAAAGGTAGCTGGATAATTTGATGCCAGCATCTTGCGAATGACACTCTGATAAGGAGGGAGCATAATTGGATTTTTCTCCAAATTGAAACCTTCAAAATTACGATCTTTTATGTGTATTTTCGTTAAATGTGTAGGTTTTTATACGATAAATGGTTATAGATATTGTCACATAAAAAATGTATAGGTAATATTAGTGATGTTAATTTATTAATGATAAATGAATTGAGTGCTGTTTTAAGACCTAAAGAACGAATTTCGATAAGAAAAGAGCTGTTCCTTTTGTAGGATTGGGGGCAGATGGGTGGTAAGTGGCTCCCATCATCCATGGACACCTGCCTCTCAAGCTTCATACGTGCTTGTCACAATTTGATGAAGAGCCCCTCCGTCCAGGTTGAGCTCTGATTATCCCCTTAAAAAGTAATATAAGAACTATATAAGTTCCGTATTTTGCCATTTTGCCTACGCAAGTGTACCATTCTGATCATCATCACACAGCCTTTGACAGTCCGCTGGGCATAGACCTCCCTTAAGAAAGAAGATTTTGGACTGCTGTACCGCGTACTCCAAAACCTTCTTTGCGGTTGGAGGGCTTTTTTCAATTTTTCCTTCTAGTCGTCACTGATATTGTATTGCATAGTTTAATAAATAAATAAAAATAAATATTTCGGACATCTAACACACAACGCCATCTAGTGCCAAACTAAGCAGAGCTTGTAATATGGGTACTAGACAACTGATATGAATACATAAATACTTTTTTTTGTAAATACATACACACTATACCTAGAAAACACCCAAATTTCGAAATAAATATTTGCAGATCATACAAATATTTGGTCCGACCCAGGATTAGAACTCGAGACCTCATGGACAACAGTCGCGTACGCTACCGCTGTGTCACCGAGGCAGTTAAGCTCAAAGTCAAGCAAATTGATCTAGCTGGGATTCGTTTTTAGAAAATTTACCAAAAACAATATAACATCCAAAGATCGTCCATCCAGATACTATACTTTTTAATAACTAAGTTTTCATGTCACGTTGATGAAC
The DNA here is from genome assembly GCA_003709505.1 of Hyphantria cunea. Lineage (NCBI taxonomy): Eukaryota > Metazoa > Arthropoda > Insecta > Lepidoptera > Erebidae > Hyphantria > Hyphantria cunea. Next base: position 670,590 of record PKRV01001042.1, read on the forward strand.
ATTAAGAAAACTGAATATTTAAATAATATTTTAAATGTAAATATTTCAGACTTCTAACACACAACGCCATCTAGCCGATAACTAAGTAGAGCTTGCGTTATGGGTGTCAGTTAACTGATATGAATACATGTATACTTTTGTTTTGTAAATACATAATTAAATATTAATATATAAATATAAATACATATATAAATAAACACCTAAACTCAAAAAAAACTTGGTCCATCCATGAGGTCTCGGGTCCGACCCAGGTTTCGAACCCGAGACCTCATGGACAGCAGTCGCGTACGCTACCACTGCGTCACTGAGGCACTTTATTGTTACCTCAGACGGCTCTTTCCATCATCATGTAAATCATGGCATGAAAAGAGGTAGTGGCACTTTGTATTCTTATTCTATCAACACACGGACCGACATTCTGGTGGAGCAGGCATACATATCTTGAAGCGTGATTGATTTCCTCATAGTTTCGTCAGAATATCTGATATCATAGGGAAAATATATGTGACTAAATAAAACCACTCAAAATCAATCTTGAGAGGAACTGACATACTAATGTTTCGTTTGTAGTTTTCTCATTATAATCTGTCATAGTTATATTGACGTATAGACCTAAGATTTGCTGTCATGTCTTGTCAATGTCATCATTTTGACGGGTTGTTTGTAATTTGATTCTTTTATTGCCACATTATAACAAATTAAATGGTTCATCAATTTGTTGAAACAGCAATTATGTATACAACAGATTAGTCGGAAGTACTTATTGTTTTAGTGGTTAGAGCCTCCTGCCTGCTAGGTCATAGGTCAGGGTTTCGGTTCCCCCACGGGACAAATATTGTGTAATGAGCACGCAATTATCTTTGCGTTTGGATTTAATTTATCTATAATATGTGAACAGCAATATATGATGAGAATGTCTATCAGCAATCTGGTTACCATATTACTTAATAATTATCTTGCTAATGATCGTCTTTGTTTAGAGAACTCATTAATACGAATCAACTTGTCTGTGATTACTTTGTATGATATTATAATGAAATTTACATTTGGGACTTTCGTAAATACACAGTCAAAGACTCCAGTTAATTGTTTAAAAACATAATACACACACACACCCATGCACTCACACACACGCACATACACGCCCAAGCACTCACGCACACACAACAACTACTGGTTCTGTTTAATATTCTTGTGCATTTAGCCATAATATTCAGAACAGAGATCAATAAACAGCGGGAGCGTGAAATCCTTCAGTTAAAGCAGTACAAGGCGCAAACAATTCGCCAAAGTAATGGGCACTCTTGTAAATGAAGTGTAGGAGGTTTATGCCTCCTCGGGGACTTAGCCAGGTCCGCCTCGCATCAAGAAATTTATGTTTGTTAAGATTCGTCGCGTTAAGCTCTAGATGACGTGTCTGAACTTAGGTGTGTTTTGAACTGATTTGTACACAGAGGACATTTTGATTCGAGTTTACAATTTCTTACACTTGTGTCTATAAAGGAAGTTGTCTGAGTCTGTCTAAGGGTTACATTTTAATCAAATATGATCACTCACCTTGCAGGAGCGAACAAGTTTTACACATATTTGTATAAACCATAAATTTATTAGACTGTGAGCCTACTTAAAAAGTAATTAAATAGATATCTAGTGAAACGTGTAATGATGAATTAAGAATAGGGAGTGTCATTCCCCCTGTTCAGAGGAAGGATGTCGTGAGCCGACTAAGGGAATAGATTACGCAGGACAACAAGGGCAAAGAGTAATACAGTAGGCCAAAACCTATTTTCTCCGGAAAGGCTTATGTCTAGTAGAGAATTGATGATGTTTAGTAAACAGCTTCTAATTGTAACTTCGCCAGGCACTTGATTTAAGCAATGTCTTTTTTTATGGAATCGCTTGCTAACTAGCAGACGTATCGCCTGATGGTAAACGATTACCGCCGCTGTATCTCAGAGGCGTCACAAGCGCGTTGCCGGCCATTGAGGGATGGGAAGAAGGAGTGGGACGGGTGGAGGAGTTGGGGTATGGGCCTCACTCAGTCGGTGAAACACAGCGCAAGCGCTGTTTCAGACCGGTCTTCTGTGTAATAATGAGGTCATAAGGAAAAGATGTCAAAGAGAAAGTAACTGACATTACCATCTGATATACATGTTTAGGAATACGTTCATTGCGTCTGTTATGTAATGATTTAGTTGTTTTTTACAACGAAGGTCTGTGTGTTCTGGCACTTGAATATATATATAAAATAAAAAAAAAACAACTTCCGCATTAGAAATATATATTCCTGTGTCACGGGGATCTTTACATACATACATGAAACGGACACAAAGCACACTCAGACTTAGAACAACAATTTATGGATCACACAAAGTGTTGTCCCATGTAGGGTTTGAACCCACAACACTTGGCGCAGTAGGAAGCGTTCTGGCGACCACTGACACCACCAACCAACCAACCGTGTAGTCTATTATATATATTATTATTTTTTATGAGGGATGATATAATATTTTTTTGTGATGGTTACCACTGTTCTATATTAATAACCAACGTGTAACTTTGTATGTAAGTCTCTCAAAAAAACTACTAAATTACCGCATTTTTATCCGACTGCAAAAGAAGGAGATTTATGTTTGTATGCATTTACATTTCTTTAGCACGCCCTAGAGTCTAAACGGCTTGTCGTGTTTTTATGTGAGTGGTGTCAGTAGATTCGTCTTAGTCGTGAGAGGGATACTGGATACATCAAAATAAAAAAAGAAATAAATAAGGACTTAAATGTTTTATTTACGATATTCGCTGTCGACTTTTATTTTTTCAATAATTCATACACCTGATAGATAAGATAAGACAAAAAAGAACATATTTATTTTATAATATTGTTATAGATTTAATAGTTAATGATTTTTCTGTAGAAAGATCATTTTATATCACAAACAATTTTCTTCATAAAAGTCAATAACCCCATTTCGTAAAAATTGCAAATTTTTTAGATGATTCATCATGATTGTCTTTTTACCCATTAATATTCTGCTAATGACCCACGTTTATCTCTAATGGTCCAAATTCTTAATTTGCTTAACATCTTTATTTTTTTAGATTGCATAATTTTCGCATTGCTAAAAGTACAGTAATAGAGTATCTACAATTTCATTTAATATTTCATAAAGGTTTTATATTTTGGGTGCTTTTAATTCGTAGTTAAACCTTCAAAAAAATGAAATAAACGATAGGTGGCTCATCATCATCAGCATCTGTGCATAGGCCTCTCCCATTATATATATTTCGAGGTGATCCATCTATTTTTTTTTTGTAAATATTTTCAGACATGTTAACACACAACGCCATCTAGTCCCAAACTAAGCAGAGCTTGTACTATGGGTACTAGACAACCGATATTAATACTTATATACTTTTTTTTTGTAAATAGATACATATTATACATAGAAAACACCCAAACTCCGAAACAAATATTTGCAGATCATACAAACATTTGGTCCCACTCAGGAATCGAACCCGAGACCTCTAGCACAGCAGTCGCATTCGCTACCACTGCGCCACCGAGGCAGTCAAAAATTATGAACATTAGCAAGCTGAAGTAGCAGTGGCCTGGCCATATTTGCCATCGAACCGATAACTGTTGGGCAAATGGTCGTTGAGTCGAGACCGCGTCTCGGCGAACGTAGTGTAGGACATCCAGAGGCCAGTCGGCAGCATGACTGGCAGGAGCCGGATGCGAGAAGCCGAGGATCGAACTAAGTGGCATACAGTAGGGAAGGCATATGTCCAGCTGTGGACTGCGTTAGGCTGATGATGATGAGTATATATATCTTCTATCTATATAAATAAAAATGTATGTGCGCTCATAAGTTTCGATCGATTCCTCTAAATATGATTATTATTTTTACGCGTTTTTACTGTCGGGGGACATGGTCTGTATAGAAAAAAAAAAGATAACCGCAGGTTTTATATTTTCTTAATCCGCTTAGTTGTATACATCGCGGCCCTGCGGGAAGTTAACACGGGCTTACTAAAATAAGCTTTCCGGTAATTCACAGAACTTTTACGAAGATGAATATGGCGTTACAAAGTTCGCCGGGTTAACTGGTATATAATTTATGACAGGTGTCTAAATAAATAATAATGAAGTGATGTAAGTAGTGAGTAATGATAAAAAGAAATCAAGAAATACAACGCCCTCAGCCATCTGGTATCTTATCGGTCCATCTGAACTGACGATCTTAAGAAGGTAGTTGGTAAAACAGGCTGCATAAAGAAGGCATAGGACCGGGTGCTTTGGCTCACTTTGAAAGAGCCATCTGCACATTAGGCTAATTGATTTATTATAGCACTACTAGATTTTTTTATACATTTTTTTATATGAAAGAATCACCGAAATCTAAGTACGCGCATAGCTTCCGATCGGCTGCACAAAACTAAATATTTTTTTTTGTGTTCTTTATTGTTAGGACAAAGTTTGTATACAAAAAAAATGAAAAGATAACGGGCAAAGTAAATGCTTTTTCCGCGACTGTACACTGCCTGTAGGAAACTAAGATAGATATGCAAATATCGCGGTACGAAGTTCGCCGGGTCAACTAGTTTTTATTAATTATAAGGTAGTAGAGTCACAATCATTTCAGCACAAATGTGCCGCCTCGACCGGGACGGGACTACGTGTTAACAGAGAGCCAACCTAAAACGGCAGCATTCGTGCTGTCGTGTTTCATCGGTGAGTGGTTTTGCAATAGGCCGCTTAAGTCACCATTCTGCATTGATGCATTATCAGGCAGATTATCAGACAGGCAGGCAGAATACAGTCACTTTGGCTGCCTCAAACATTCAAAACAGTGGTGGTGGTGGTAACAGCTTGTATACAGTTAAACACTTACTAACACTACTGTACCTGAAGATCTGACTTTTAAAAAGAGTGGCCATGAGTTTCTTTGCCAGTAGTCTTCTAATAGGGTCCTACGCATTTTGGAAACTGTAAGTTATGGATCGACACAGGCAGGCATTGAATTTTGGTGTTTTCACCTAATTTACCTTGACAATACAGTGCATCTGGCGTTTGTTTGTGTCGATCTATGATTTTTATCTGTAGCTTCAACTTGACGTTCATAAAAGTCATTATATGTTCATATGTCTTAATTGAATAAATGATTTTAAATAGGAATTTGAAAAAATAAAATTTGGTGTGTTGTAAATTTTATAAAACCCAAGTAATAGTCATTACTTTAAACAGTATTCTGAGATTTTGTTGCCGTAATATTTATGAGATGTTAAATTGCTTGGTTAATATGCCTAATTCATAGAAAGTATGTAATAAATATGGCTGTCTGTAGGCAAAGTTGTAGTTGTATTATTGTAAACTAACAATTTGCCACAGTTGCCGGTGTGAGAACACGATTATATCGCCTCTGGATGTACTTAAGCAGTTTGACCTCAAAAGTTTAGCTTGAGTAACCTTTGTTGAAGTGTTACATAATTTGTAGTTTTTTGGTATGAACTACTAGAAATTAAGTCACCACAAAAATAATTAAATTACATTAATTTGCAGAAGCTGTGTACGTTATGTCTGAATCATGATAAATTGTAGCAAGCTGTATTTTCCATCTCTCAATTTTGTAGTTTTAAAGGTTCGACTGGAAGTTTAATGAAGATCGGATCTGTCATTACTTTTCATTTCAAAATTTACTTTTAATGTTCTTCTAGCTTTTATTCGACAAAAAGTAGCTCATGTCCATCTTCAAGGTACAGTCAATCTCTGTACCAAAATTCAACCAAATTGATTCAGCAGCAGCCGTAAAAGTGTTACAATATTAGTATAGATGTGATGAGTACGTACTATTTATTAAACACAACGATATAAACGTTTATACTAAAATGTATTTAGATTAAATATATTTTTTATTATTGAATAGCAAACGTATCGCCTGATAGAAAGCAATTACCGCCGCCAATGGCACCCGCAACGACAGCGGCGCTCATTTCTTAAAGGTTTGAAGGTCGTATTGGTCCAGGAATACCACAGGCGCCAGTTCGTTCCAAAGTTTTTTTTTGTGCGAGACAGAAAGTTTCCAGAAAACCGCACAGTTTTGGACTGCCAGCCATTGTATAAGTGCTGCAAGGAATTGCTAAAACTAAATATCTAACCTGAAGTATGTAACGATTAACAAACTTTACCATATTAAGAAAAACAATTACAATGACAGCCTACTTTGTATATTTCAGGAGAGAATGGTTTCTATTGCGTTAAGCACGGTTGGAGAGGCGCTCATAGCCCATTTGCACTCGGTGATTAGAAACAATCATCGAGGGTAAGCAATGTCCGCGCGGTCAGAGCCTGGATGGGTGACTGCTGGTGGCATGATACCATGAGCGTCTCCGTGATTCGTAGATCACGTTAAGCAGTCGATCCCGGCTGTTATCACAGGGTAACAGTCGTGAAGTTTAGTTGGAAGCTTTTGGGCGGTTTGAAAACATCCAACGGCATGATTACGTAGCCACAATGTTGTCTTGCCAGTCCTAAACCCGCACTCGGCCAGCGTGGGGACGTATGGCCTTATCGTATGAACCCAGCAGTGGGACATTGTGGGTTGTAAATGAAAGCACGGTTTAATGAAGTTCAATGTGTTTGCTACTAATGACCATAAAAAATTGAGATTGAATGCAAACATATAATGCATAGGACTCGGCATTTTAACCCACTTAAATCAGAATGAGCTTATTATACTGATGTATTGTTGTAAAAATATTAATAAGCATAAGAGAAGAAATAAGTAATAAAAATAGTTGACCAATAGACCTTTGTGAATCTAAGCATCAACTAAATGCGGAGAAATCTATAGGGTTTGGCCACCGGTAGCCAGAAATAGTAGGATTGTTTTTTTTGCGGGGCCTTGGAACCGGTATCACCGGTAGATCGGCGTCAGTTTTAAATGTAAATACATAATTATTTACTTATTTTAATAATTTTGAATTAATTTTAAAAATAATTACTCCCCGTGTGCTTAGAATATCACATAATATAATTACGCTATCTTTGTTAGTAGTAAACCAATTTTAAATACCAAACATCCTAACTAATTTAATATCTATAGACGAGCAATTCTTGTATAAACATAATCTGAATCTTGGAAACGGCAATAAATTATATCTTAAGGACTCATACACAAGATATAAGTGGTTCCTACATTTAAAGTGTGGTACCGGCTGACAAGTGACAGTTTCAATATGTATTCTTACCACTGCGCGCTATTTGAAGTTGTTTGCGTAGTTCGGAAAGTGCGTAATGGGTTGTGTATTTTCAGTGTTGTCATATCACCAAGTAGCGACTTTAAGTGGTAGTTTAGTAGTGGTGCTTATCGTGTTTTGACGCTGATTTGTTGTAACAATTTATAGAGTACTTTTTAAATGTATTTTTTTGACGTTCTAGAAAAAAACATACGTATATCAATGTGGCTGCAAGTTTCCTCGCTATAAAATTTGCATGTCCTTCACCGGTTCCGTGTTTTTTTTCGGAATGGAATTTTATTTTTCACTCTTTGTTAGGTAAATTTATGTGTAAAAAAGATTTAAATGCGTAATAGATTACGTACACATTAATAAATACTGTGAACCTATGCTTTTTATTAATATATTATAAAAAGCATAGGTAATACTAAAGTGGTGCAGAAACATAAAAGTGGGTCACCATGCTGCATCGGTGCATTATCTGCATGAAGCAAGGAGTAAGGTGACCATTACTCTAGGATTCTGCTCATGCTTTTGATTCGGCAGAGTAAAGTCACTTTGACAGGCTCATAATATTTTTTTTATTTACGCATAGCTCTGTTATTGGAGACTATAGTCTGACATGTTGATTACGAAAACCGTGTAAGAGCCACGTCATGGCACAAATAGACTAGCTCAACCTGATGAATACGATAAGGAAGTTCTTTTATTTCTCTTCAAATTCTTCTTACTTCTAATTCTCCTGATCGAACCCCACTCCGTCTTAAAGGTCCATGAAAGAGAAAGAGAAAGAGTCGATTTAAAAGAATTAAAGATAAACAACTGACAAACAAAACCAAGGAGTATAAAAATAAAAAGTATCTTCGAGACAAAATAAAAAAAAAACAGTGCCGAATTAATTAAGAGTAAAAATTCTATATATTAATATATAAATATGTCAGCCCTCTGGAAACTGTACTTAGTTAAAATTATTTTGGTTGACATTAAATACTTTTAAAACTAAAAGTCGAGCAAAACGTTGAAGTACACAACATTTTTATTTTTTAAATTTAATGTTAATATTAGACTTGTGGTATACACTTTCACCAGTAGTAAAAAACTAAAAACTTTTTTATGTACGAGCTTGTCAAAGTGACTGCTCTACCTGGTGGAAAACATGAGCTGAATCTAAGAGTAGTGGTCACCATACTGTCTGCAAATGCAGCATGGTGACGCGCTCTGTGGCGGCTCTTTGAGATGCTTCTACATCATTGGGCTGCTAGTTTCGCACTCACCAATGAAACACGACAGCACGAATGCCACGAATCAATATTGCCGCTATCAAGTACCTAGTAATTTTTAATTAAACATTATAAATTTCGAACTTTATAGGGACTTCGGTTGTCAAGTTATTTTGAATTTAGAACTTGTTTGTTTGGCTTCTTGGGCGCGATTTCATTCCACTCAAAAGTCCCGGGTTCGGTGACTTTTTAACTTGTTAATTGTGAAACGAACAGTTCTCGAAGTTCCATACGGAACTTTTAAGTGGAGCATTTGTAACAAAAGCTTTTGCTAAGTTAGTTTTACGGTTACAAAAAAAGTTTGTATATTAAAAGCATTTCTTGAGAGTTCTACAAACTCGTCATGATTGAGGTGAAGCAATTTTATTCAGATTAAACTAGTGGTTTTACTGGACTTTTTCATTGGAAGGGTTATGTTTTTCGAGTATTTTTATTTGGCACTCTGTAGCCTTAACGACATGTTGGGTTTAGGTTCAGGATATATCGTTAGATTTCTCTTAATATTGAAAGTGACACTAGATAATCTGGGTATATGACAATTATATACTAACCGTCATAATGTGCAAATAGGAAAACTAATTTTTTGTCCGCAATCCGCTTATTTAAAACAGTTATATCAACAATTTATTGGCAACATGAAAAACTCCTAAAGTATGGCCACCTTTTTTGTAACACTATCTTAGTTATGTTCTAAATTACAGAGTTTGGAAACTAACGCTTTGGCCAAAGAGATTTTATATTTTGCTTTATAGCTCAAAGCGTTTTGGATATACAATTTGTCAATTTTTGGATATACACTATTTTTGGGGGTCACAGGTTTAATTAAAAAAATTTGTTTATTCACAGTGACATATGAAAAATGTTTAAAGATCATATTATATTATTATCTAATATTGTAACTTTGTGTCGAATGCAATCCAAATTTCCATATTAATATTATGAAATGTGACGTCAGTGTGAGTGTCATTACGTCTTATCTATCAATACACAACCTACCCTTTTATCGCTAAATAATTAACTTTAAAAGAAGTAGGGACTGGCTGAAATAGAATATTTACAAAAAAAAATAGTTCATACACTGTTGGAAATTGAATATATACAAAAAAAATAGTTCATACACTGTTGGAAATTGAATATATACAAAAAAAATAGTTCATAAATTACTGAATTATGAGTTAACAAGCATTAAAAACACCATCGAATTAAGGATCTACTCCTCTTTACCCCACTACGGCGAAGCTAAAAGGAAGGGTAATATTTTGACAGTTTATGTAACTTATGTTAGATGCTTTCTGCCTCGCACAGCAAAACTGTGGAATGAACTTTCGCCAATGGTATTCCCGGACCAATACGACCTTCAAATCTTCAAGAAGAGATTACTCCCTCCTAAAAGACCGGCAACGCACTTGTGACGCCTCTGGTATATTTGGTGGACACCCGCAGTGCGTTGCCATGGACATGGGCGTCAGTAATCGCTTAAAATCGGGCAATATGTCTGCTCGTTTACCCCTTATACCATATGAAAAAAAGCTGCGGTGGCATTTAAAGTACTGGACAGATTTAAATGAATGAAGTGTTTATAGATTCGTAATGATAACGCTAGTGACATAGGCTATATAATAAATGTTATCAAATGAACGAAGTCGCGTACTTATTTTTTAATTTTTCTTTTTCTTGGCCTACTAAACAAACAATAATGAGATTCAAAATTCAACTATCGCCTTTATATTACACAGTACTAAACATTGTGAATTAACTGAAAACTGGTTATTAAATATCCAATACTCAACAACGCTGAACGAATTTTTAATTTTTATCAACAATTTATGCGTCATTCCAAAACCAGTTTGATAAACGAATATACTAACCGGCTACTGTGTTCCAGGAAACTGTCGATTGCTCGAATGATTACACGTTAATCGAGTCGACAATCAAATGCATGTTTAATTAATGATATGTAATCAATGTTATGCAAAGTCGTTCGAACTCCCTCAGAATACAAACTTTTTAATCGGCCGATAATTTGATTGGGTTGGCTTTTGACCTATTTGCCTGCCGATACCGAATCACTCCCATACATCATACTGATTAAGAGACCGCGTCTCGGCAAATGTAGTGTAGGACGACCACAGACCAGGTGGAGCTATGATTTGCGCGGCACGGCTGGCAGGAGCTGGATACGAGAAGCCATAGATCGAACTAAGTGGCGTGAAATCGGAGAGGCCTATGTCCAGCAGCGGATTGCGATAGGCTGATGATGACGATGAAGAAAACAACCAAACTATCGGACGATTAAAGTTTGCAGTCTGCGAGGGCTCTAAATGTGTAGGAGGCGAAGACCGCGAACATTAAGTTATTGAGTAGCTCAAGATGATGGGTTAAATGTTTAGTGATCCTGAATACTAAGCCAGATATCGTGAATTTGAATCCCGTCTTCCGTAAATAAATAATAATGTGGTGAGAATGATCATTTGTTCTATGTTTGGGTGTAATATAAATAAATATTTTGGACGTCTAACACAACACCATATAGTCCCAAACTAAGTAAACCTTATGTTATGGGTACTAGACAGCTGATATAAACACACGTATACCTTTTTTTCTAAAATACATACATATTATGCATATGGAACACCCAAACAACAACCCATAATGTCCCACTGCTGGGCTCGGGTCTCCTCTCAGGAGAGGGTTAAGGCCATACGTCCCCACGCTGGCCAAGTGCGGGTTGGGGACTGGCAAGAATACGTTGTGGCTACGTAAATCTTGCCGTTGGATGTTTTTAAGCCGCCCAAAGGCCTCCAACTGAGCTTCACGACTGTTATCGTATGATAACAACCGGGACCGACTGCTTAACGTGACCTCCGAATCACGGAGACGCTCATGGTAACATGCCACCAGCGGTCACCCATCCAGGTACTGACCGCGCCATCGTTGCTTACCCTCGATGATTGTTTCTAATCACCGAGTGCAACTGGGCTATGAGCGTCTCCCGGAGCGGAACACCCAAACTTCGAAACAAATAGTTTGCAGATCATACAAACATTTGGTCCGACCTAGGAATAGAACCCGAGACCTCAAGCACAGCAGTCGTATACATTACCACTGCGCTACAGGGGTGGTCGATATTATATCTGTTATATGTGTATATTTACATGTATGTATGTTAATCAGCAGTCTAGTTTTCATGATACAGGCTCTGTCTAGTTTGGAATGAGACGGTCGTCAGAGGATGTATCTGGTTATTATTACCATGGGAGAGTAAAGCATCGGCATAATTGGTAGGCTCGACCGGAGTGCTACTACGGCCTCACAGAAAACCGGTGTGAAACGGTGCCTGCGCTGTGTTTCACCAAGTGGGTGAAGATATCGGAGGCCCATTTTTTTATTTTATTTTTGACGTGTGGAAACCCCTTCGGGCCTTCACACCACCGGGGATTGCGGCGGGGCGGTGTGTCGCGTATGTCATGGCTAAATCGCTGCACTGATTCTAATTAAATTTGATATGGAGATATTTTGATTCTTGCGGAAGGATATTACCTACTTTTTACCGCGAGAACTGGAATATGTAAAGGTGGACACACCGACAAAAGTTAGGCTACATTCAATTGAATTTTCGAGTGTGTTAGTTCTATATTTAATCTTCTTTCAATTTGTTTTAATCTCAATAAGTAAATGGCCTGAGGTCTTGTCATGTTATATCTTTAAGCTCCTAATCTTTTTAATGGCTCCTTTTGACCTTTGAGGTTTTATTAACTTTTAAACTTTCGCGTTTCATGATAAAATAATTATTTTTACGGGAATTAACGCCTTCACTTATTTAAAGGTATTATTTATACCTCTGATTTACCTGACGTTCCGACCAGGTTGCACTGGCCATGGTCTGACTGGCCTTTGAGGTTTTTGCTCGCCTGAAACAATAGTTCATACAAATTCAACTAAAAACAAATAATTTTAATACTTGAACATCAATATCTACTTATTGTGGTTTAAAAGTAAAGGAAGAAACAGCAGATGGAAAATTAGAGACTAACTGTTGGATGCTAAATTAGGCTTCAACTTTTTCTAATCTGATTAGAAGTTTACACGGCATACTGGTATCTTTTGACTTTGATGTGTCCATAGGGAGTTGGTAATTGCTTACCATTACTTGCCACTTTGCGCCTAAAGTTGCATTTCACATTATCTTTCATTCAATAAAATTATTTTAAATTATTCAACAAATGACGTAAAGATATAATCACCGTATGCTTCATCAGATTTCCGCGTTTTTGCAATCTTCATTCACTTATTTTACCAGTTTACTTTCGTAAATTAGAATGAGTGAATGTTGAACGAATGGCATGGGTAATTTGAAATGGCGCCGGACGGACGGGACTACCACTAACTTGCCCTCTTTACATTGCCATTACCCTTAGTTTCCGCACTTAGGAAATAACTGCTTCGGTTTTACATATAACATAAGATATTAACTAATTACTACTAAAACTGCCCCGGCCCCTTCGCCACGTGTTTCGCGTTAATTCTCCTTCAACAACCGCTAACTTCCCTGTGCGAAGTGTATCCAATATATATATCTTTGCTATTTTAATATAAAAAATCAAAAGTATCGCTAGCTGTACGTTACGCTTTTATGTCTAACTGCGCTGCACCGATTTAAATGAAATTAACTATGAAGATTCTTGGGGAAGGGCATAGGCTACCATTTACGCGGGGAGAGCTGCGGCCAAAAGATAGAATGTTTATATCTAACAACGTATTTAAATACAACTTAAAATAAATTCGTTATCTGTATTATAATTCCGTAAACAAAGCGATAAGCAGTATGTATGTATATATATATATATATACATACATACTGCTGATGTATATATGCAGTATGTATAAATATATATATATATATATATCTAAAATAAGTAAGGACGTGTTATTACATAAATGTGTCTGTGAAGATACTCTAGTTTATATTTACCTCTCACTCAAGAAGAAAATGAAAATAATAGCTGAACTCCGGATACTGAAAAGCTGCTTGCGCCTTTAAATGCAACAGGTGTGGCTTTATGCCAAAATTTGAATGCGTCTCCACTACAGATTATAATCAGCCCTATGGTTATCAGAAGAAGGTGTACATTCCATTTGATTGAGAAGAAAGATAAACCCTTTTCTGCCTGAAACTGTTAAGTGAGATTGTTGTTAAAATGACAACGAACTCAATTTGGCTTGCAGCCAATCAGCGGCAGATAAAATGTATTTTTAGCTTTATCAAGCGTTAACGAATTATCCTGTAGTTATTCAGGAACTATTTGATGCGTCTATTGACACAAATTTCGGATGTACAAAATACTTCTAAGGATAGTAAGTCCAGCTTTTACGAGCGGCTCCCTTCATGTGTATGTTGGTTACCGGTAAAAGTAGCCTATGTCCCTCCTCAAGCATTACAGCATCAACATGCCAAATTTTATTGAAATTGGTGCAGCTATTTAGCCGTAAGAGAAAACAGACAGAGTTATTTTCGACTTTATAACCTTAATATGGATTGTTACGTCTTAAATTCAAACGGTTTATAAATAAATAAATATATCGGACATCTAACACACAACCCCATCCAGTCCCAATGTAAGCAGAGCTTGTATTATAGGTACTAGACAACTGATATGAATACAATAATACTTTTTTGTAGTAAATATTTACATATTATACATAGAAAAAACACAAACCCCGACATCAATATTTGCAGATCATACAAACATTTGGTTCGACCCGGGAATCTAACCTGAGATTTCATGCACAGCAGTAGTGTACACTGTGTAACTTAAAACCGATCACTGTTCAATTTGTTAACCGATTTCAAGTAAAATTTACTTGATTCAAATGTTTTTTCTACTACCATACTATGTGCTAATTCATACCTTAATGCCTGACTTCTTGACTAATTTCTTCAAGGAACTGGAATTCCTAATGAGTTAAGAAAGGGAAATATGATTGTTGTGATACATAGACTTCGCTCAGGACACTATCCGTCTTGTAAGTTAAGTTCATCTTATAAAGATAATAAATACACCGAACTGTGAGATAGGCGGAACTCTTGACATTGTTCAATACTTGCTGATGGATTGTGTCAAGTATCGAAGACAAAGGGAGGCGTTAGTGCGTACCCTGGTACGAAAAGTGACGATATTACCCGAACTAGCTGTTGCAAGACAAGCTATTAACTAAATTTATTTTATAACTATATTTAAAGATACAACATAACACCAAGTCATAAACGTTCTAATTATTCAGAGCTATTTATAAGCCAGTGTCGCCTTTCTTGTCTAGTATCTTTCGAAAATACCCTCTGATTCGTTAAAAAGATTTCTCTATCCCTCTTTTGTTTTAAAAGCTCCATGAAACCAAAGTAAACACAAAATTTTCCGCATAATTCTCGCTCGGGGATATCATTAGCATCTTAATTGGAACGCCATTACCGAACAAATATAATATATATATAAATACCTCACTTTTTTCATTTCGGGGTTAAAATTTTCCTAGCTTTAGCCCCATTTTTCATTGATGCCAGACTTCTATTAGCTTTTCTTAAATTTCTTTTTATGGAATAGGGGTCAAACGATCAGACGTATCACCTAATGGTAAGCGATTACCCTAGGCACCCGTAAAACCCGAGGCGTCACAAGTGCGTTGCCGGCCTTGGGGGATGGGGAGGGGGATGAGGGCAAGGGTTGGATTTTGGGCCTCCAGTATCCTCACTCACTCGGTGAAACACAGCGCAGAGGCTGTTTCACACCGGTTTTCTGTAAGGCCGTGGTATCACTCCGGTCGAGTCGGTCCATGCATGCCTAAGCGTGGCTCTCCCACGGTAAATATGTATGGTAGCTATGGCATGATGTTATATAGTCTAAAGCCTTCCTTGATAAATGGGCTATTTAATACTAACATGATTTAGTGATTAGAATTAGTAGTTTCTGAGATTAGCACGTTCCTCCAAACAAACTCATCAGCTTCACGATATTAGTATAGATTCATCATTTTGTTCAAATCAAAGTTTTGTTATGTCGATAAGAAAGCTTCTTCATGCAACAAGTGCTGCTCACTAGGCAAGTTTATGTGACCTATTTGGTAGGTCAAGGTTAGCAACAACATCGCAACAAGTGAACAGAACCCGTGTTTATACTCTAGGCCAAAGGGGTTCCGGGATAATGAAACAAAATGGGGAAATGAGATTTTATTGATACATCACTGAGAAAGGCCTGATAGGAGAGTGCTTTTGATTGTTCAGGGTTTTTGTGTAGCAGAAACAGTATTGATATTTGTGCTATTAATGTGTTATTAAAGTAAGTGTTTTTTTGTAGAACATACCAGCTGCGCTTCGCGGATTTACCCGTGGTTCTTTTTGTATCTTTACAACAAAAAACGCGGGGTAAAGGTAGTCAAAAAAATCGTTTAAGTGCGAGTCGGACTCGCGCACCTAGGGTTCCGTACAAACCTGCAGGTTTGTACGGAACCCTAGGTGTGCGATTTAACTAAAAATGGATTATATGATGTAACTAAAAATGTATGCTTTTCGCAATTTTTCTTTTGTTATCTGTGCCTTAAGATTTATTTCGTGCATAATTTAAACAGAGTACTTCCCGTGAATTTCTTAGTTCACGGGAAGTACTCTGTAGGTTTTGATTCCCTCGCGAGTGTCGAAATTTTGCAGCATAAACGGCTGTATCTCTTGATTGCGTTGGCTTAAGAGTTTCATTGTTTCACAGCTCCAAGGAACAATAGACCTGAGTTTGACTGAATTTAAGCTTGATACCTTCATGCGATCCTAATAAAAAGGTCTTGACAGACAGAGAGAGGGACAGCAAAGTGATTTTATAAGGGTTCAGTTATTTTCTTTGTAGGCACGGAGCCCTAAAATATGATTCTATAAGAGTTTTTTTCCTTTTGAGGTTCGGAATCCTAAAAAGTAGCTTGAGTAACTCCTAATATCATCGGCTATCTATCACTCAAAATAGGACCAACTGTTCTACAGATTAACCGGAACAAACGATAAGAATGGCAAAGGACTTTTTTGTATCATCTGAGAAGTGTTGGTTGTGGAAACATGTTTGGAGGTCTGGAAAATGGCCTCAAGCGCTTAGTATTATTAACAAATAATCCTGTATTGAAAAGGGCGGCTTAATTTTTGAACAGTTTCTCTATGTATTATATCGGTCAATCTAGCAGTTATAGTGCAAGCTCTACTAAGTTTGAAGCTAGATGGCGTTGTGTGTCGGACGGTTGAAATAAAAAAGTGGTTTCTTAAAGTTCTTTATTCTGTCATTTAAGACTTGTAGGTTTTTGATTGTCAATATATAACCTTAAGATTTACTTATTGAAATTGAAATAAGGAAAGACCACTTAATATTTACTGAAGCATTTAACTCACATAATTTATTTCCTAATAAATGCTGTTTCTGTGAGAAATACGCACGTACTTCTCACAAAGATAATAATTTATAAGGCATTCTTTAACAATGCAGTTAGGATTAGAAACGGCTGTAAGCTATAAATCGTATGACTTATATCGCAATCGGTTTCAATTATATTTATAATAATACTACT
The DNA here is from genome assembly GCA_003709505.1 of Hyphantria cunea. Taxonomy (NCBI): domain Eukaryota; kingdom Metazoa; phylum Arthropoda; class Insecta; order Lepidoptera; family Erebidae; genus Hyphantria; species Hyphantria cunea. The sequence continues at coordinate 687,698 of PKRV01001042.1, forward strand.
TTAATCATATGATGAGTTCGTTCGTTCTTGGGACTGGCTTTAACCGTGAAATGTCACTTAAGGCATAGGGAATATGTTTTCGTTATATCTTTTTAAGATAGTTATGTTTTCATGTGTAAGTTGTCATCATTCATCATATGCTTCACAACTGTTATCCTATGATAACAACCGAGACCGACTGCTTAGTGACCTCCGAATCACGAAGATGCTCGTGGTACCATGCCACTAGCGGTCATCCATCCCGGCACTGACCACGCCGTTGTTGCTTGCCATCGGGGAGTTTTTCTAATCACCGGGTTAAGAGCGCCTCTCAGTTTTAATTATAATAAATAAGTATTAATAAATAAATATTTCCTACATGTTTAGTTTTAGTAATCCTGAATGATAAGCCAGATATCGTGGGTTTCAATCCCGTCTAGCATAAGCAATTGTGTGGTGAGAATGATCATTTGTTCTGTATTTGGGTATAATATAAATAAATATTTTGGCTATCTAACACAACGCGATCTAGTCCCAAGGTATGCAGGCAGAGCTTGTGTTATGGGTATATACTTTTTTTTTGTAAATACCTACTTATTATACATAGAAAACAACCAAACTCCGAAACAAATATTTGCAGATCACACAAACATTTGGCCCGAGCATAGATCCCGAGACCTCAACAGCAGTCGCATATGCTACCACTGCGCCACCGAGGCAGTCTAATTAGCAGTGGGTTAAAGAGTCGAATTAGCAAGAGTTTATTGAAAAGAGCCTTTAGTATACGGGAATATTGTGATATTTATTTCGGACATCTTTTTAAAATAGTGGTCATCCAATGGCCGAAACTAAACCGTAATTTACTTCTCTTTTATCATTATCTTTCTGCATTCCTCTTGCTATATTAATAATAATAATATAGCCTCTTTATTTCCATAATGATCAAATTATAAAACATATGTATGATAAATCATTAGTACATAACAAGTGCATGCATGAATTAAATGATATGTTAAAATTACTCAAATCGCTTTTAAATTACATGATAAAATAAGTTCAAATTAGAAACATAAAATAGTATCCAAAAAAAAATCTAGTAAAATTTAAGCTTATACATTTAAATTCCAGTTCATATAATTCACTATGGACCCCTCAACGGGTAAAGGCATCCTCCATTTTGTTCCAAGTCTGTCTGTCCTTTGCTTTTGTAAACCAGTTTTCACCGGCTTTTCTTACTATTTCGTCAACCCATTTTTCCCTCGGTCTACCTCTTTTCCTTTTGTTTCTTGGTCCTTGCTATATTAACTGTGGTAAATTTCATATTTATTCCGTTCGCTTAGTTTTCCTAAAAAGTGGCGTAAATTATCACTTTACGTCCTATATTGTAATTGTGAATTTAAGTTTGTTATTTACGCTTACACGCGAAAACTACTTAACTGATCATCATAAAACTCTCTACACATATTCTTGAAGATATTAGAAGTAACATAGGATAATTTTTATTCAATGCAGCAAAATTTATACAGGTATTTTCATAAATCGCTGTTAAAATTACAAAATAGGTTTGCCTTTAGCTAATAATTTAAATCTTGCAGTTTTATATCTGCGATCTTTATTTCTGATAGACGCAATGACACATTAAATGTATTATGCAAAAATAATGCAAATGGTTGTGAGAATATAATTATATAACTTAGAACACGTATTCTCAGATAAAAAAAAAACTATCGTTTTGGTAATAAGTAGGTATATATATGTTTACTAACTCTTAAACTATGGAGTTCCAACTGATCTAAGGAATTAACTAATCAATGTCTCTAACCAAATACTGCAGAGCATACAGATCTCGGTTTGTGTTATGTTTTCATTATCTTTGCTATTATTATTATTATCTTTGCAGTGCTATTATCCTACCTAGACGGCCCCCTTAGTCGCCTGTAGCACGTTAGACATGTCATGATCGCGGTTAGCAACGACGGTCCCTGTAGTACCTGGATAGGTGACCGCTGGTGGCACGATACCATGAGGGTCTCCTTGATTCAGATGTCACGTTAAGCAATCGATTGCGGTTGTTATCATATGATTATAGTCATGAAGCTTAATTGAAGGCCTTTGGGCGACTTATTAATATACAACGGCAAGATTACGTAGCTACAACGTTGTCTTGCCAGTCCCCAACCAGCGCTCAGCGTGAGGACGTATGGTTTTAAACCCCTCCTGAGAGGGGACCCGAGACCAGCAGTGGGACATTATGTGTTGTTGCTGTATTATTAATGTCGTATCGTAATCGGGTTCTTTCCTATAATTAAAGATAATTGGTATAAATCATTTTCAGCTGAATAAAAGCCCGTTTGAAATATACTAATTAACGCTACGTTTATCCTTATTTTAGTTTCACGTTAGTATAGCTTAGTCTATTTTTGTTTAAAAACTGTTTTTAAATCAAATGTGCTACACTGTGTACTGTATGCTGCAATGTGTGATGTGCATCTGTCAATTAAAAGTGACATTATTTTCATCTAAATAGACTGTTCGTTTAGTATATTATTATTATTATTTAAAAAACAATAATTCATAATAAAAAAAAAACATTAAAATTAAAAATATTATCAAATATTTTACTTTTGATCAAGTAGCAAAAAAGTTTACGAAGATTTGTCTATTTGTGACTGTGTTCTGTCTGACAAACATCTGTTTGTCTGACTCTCCTCGAAATGTTTTTTTTATTACTCAAAAAACAACACTCAAGAATTAAACACATTAAAAACTGTATTTGACAACCAAGCTCTAGCATTAAATTAAAAAGTTACGATCACAAAAAATCGGTATATCATAATAAAATAAAATGTTAATCGACCGGATCGACCAGTTACGTAACAAATATAGACGCGAGAGTATTATTGGATTGTAAATGATTGTTCGAACACGAAATATTACTGGCCCGATGAACTTTACTGATAGGTCGATTATAAAATCAAATAGAAGTATTCGATTATTTTTAAATTATTTGACTGATAGTTGCGATAGTATAAATACGAGAGCAATAATGAAAACTTTACAAATTTCACTCACGTCAGTGTGATCCCAAACGAAGGAGCGTCCGTACAATTTTCTTTATAGAGACCGGCGCGTAACTTGGCCAGATTCGTTAGATGCGCAGAAGTCGTTTTTAGGTCCCTTTGGTTGATGGAAGGCCTACATTTTTTGACAATTAGTAGTACCGTTCCGAGCAAGAGATTGGAGCGTCAGTCGATTGCACTTCGATGTTGTTTATTTTGATTTGTTGCACTAAGTGTGTGTACTATGCGCGAACTTACCCCTACTACGCCGATATCTGGCCAAGTTACGTGCCTGCGCCTACACATAATTTAAAACCGCAGTATGATTGCTTAAATCTATTTGTTAAACTCGCTGGTTTTCATGCATTTTTATTATCAGATAGAGTGATTCAAGAAGGAGTTTATATGTGTAATACATGCAATATTATAGTGAAGAAACTTGATAATATCATAGACTTCCGTGTTAAGCCGGGACGGGGTCGAATATTTTTTATCTGCCTTGTATATATATTTCTTAAGGCAAACATATTAAATATAAATAAATATTTTCAGACATCTAACACACAACGCCATCTAGTCCCAAACTAAGCAGAGCTTGTATTATGGGTACTAAACCACTGATATAATACATATATACTTTTTTTTTGTAAATACATACATATCATACATAGAAAACACCCAAACTCCGAAACAAACATTTGTAGATCATACAAATATTTGATCCGACCCGGGAATCGAACCCGAGACCTCAAGAACAGCAGTCGCATACGCTACCGCTGCGCCACCGAGGCAGTCTTATTACTATACATTGAAACTCAGACACTAAATTAATCATTGTTCTCATCACACAATAAATTATTTGTCCTGAGTGGAAAGCGAACTCAAGACTTCTAGGTTGGCAGCCACGATTATTAACTCTTAGAGTCCATAGACTAACATTCCAGTAGCACATTAACATAAGGTACTTCAAGAACTCTGAAGTTTGCTAATAATATGATATATTTAAAACGATAAAGAGCCCATCACTGTTATCAACTTGTCAAATAAACATACTATCCACTACACTGAAATGAAGGTCAAAAGCTTTAGCCGACTTTTAACGGTTATCATCGAAAGTAATTACATAATTCGTTTGCTATCGACGGTATTGTAAACTTTTCACTTAAAGCTCCGATGACCTACATCTGTGAGGACACCGACTTGATGCAGTGATAGCGAAAGTACAACCGTCTACGAGTGATCACCGAAATTGAAAGTATGACGACCGAACTTGTATACGAAGTTAGTTGTGTGTGTGTGTGTGTGTTCAGATGGTCTGTGAGTGATTTAGTGTGCCAGACGTGTGCGAACTTCTGGTTTTATAATGTTTTTTTTTATGTTTAGGCCTGTCGTCTTACATTTTTATTAGTAATCTATGGTTTACTCATTTGTGTATTTCGGATATGCGTAGAGGTTTGACCTAATAGGATCTCTATTGATGTAAAAAGGTCAGACTAGTTTTTGGCGTGGTGACTCGTTGCCACGCTGTGAGTCGCAAAGTGGTAATATTATAATAATATATTTCACATAAAAACTGTTTTATATTAACATGATTTTAAATGTTGGTAATATCACCGACGTAGTTTATCGTAGGTTAGATATTCGATAACATAACAGAACTCTAATTCGAGTTATCGTAATTAAATAGTTATATATACGAAGTTGATATGTTCTAATAACTCGTTGAAACTGATAACTGTTTTGTTTTAATTTTTTTATTAGTTTGATCTATATACACCTTATAAGTATGATCAGGGCGATAATCGACGCAAAATTATAGTAAATATATGAAGCTCATAATGAAATTTCAAAAAAAAAATTTGATCTAATGAAAATAGGACATTCTCAATTTGAATCTACTTTTTTGTTTTCTGCTTCGAAACTGACGTTTACGATCAACACCTGTTTAGTCCCACTCTAATGTGTAAAACAAATAAAACCTTAAAGAAAATGGCTACCAATGATCCGTCGTCTTCACTAACTAATATTTCCTCAGTTATTACCCAAACAGTTCAATAGATTGCTTGTATCCGCCGAGAGTCGAATTCCAATGATCAAGAATTGGAACTAATTTAGCATCATCGTCAATATTACTCACTTTGGTACGTGGTCCCACCAGTTACCTATATCATCATCTATACAGTGTTGGGCTATCGAAGGTACTTTAATGTTTCAGATTATAAAACTAAATAAAATTGTTTCATTTACTTTATTATAAGTTCATTATCACAGTTTGAACGTCGAAGAGCCACGTTTCGGCACAAATGGGCCGGCTCGATTGTAGTGACAACTACGACCTAACAAAAAACCAGTGTGAAACAGCGATTGCGCTTTGCCCACTATTCCAAAAAAAACGCATTATAACAGTCCAATGCTGGACTTAAGCCTCTCCTAAAGTAGATATCGGCCTACTATACTACGCAGGCCAGAAGGGCTGTTAAACAATTATAATACTTTATTCCTCTTCTTTCTCACTTCCTTAGGGTCATTAATCTTTGTTAAGTCTATGTGAAATATACATTAATGTAAACTTTCTTCTAGTTGGTAGCACAAAACTGTGTGCAGGGGGCACTGTGCTGAAAAAGCAATGCTTCATTTCTATGCAACCCCACGGTGATAAACTGATCATAAATATGTTGGCAATCGACGAATTATTTAATCTTTGTCTGTGTGATTAGTTCAGTTTAAACACGCACTGTAAAATCACTTCCCTTTACAAATATTCACGCTGTGTACTTCATGTAAACACATTTTAATTGTCGGTAAACAAACTTCTCGAATTGAAATATCCGTATTTGCACTCATATTGTGTATGGAATAATGGAACGCTCACTGCTCCATTATGACTCACAAGTTGACAAATGATCCGCAAATATAATTTTACTACTTAACGTTCATTGATTTCCTGCAAATTTTTCACTAAACCCAATAATTATATCTCAAACTAACTATTGTCAGTGATTTTACTCGCGTAATTATTTATTTTTACTTTTCTAACTTTGAAACTTTCACTTAATTGTTCATCCCGACTCTTACACCTTTAAGAGTGAATTTTTCGAAAATTCTTTCTAATTGGTTATAACATAAAAAGTATAAGGCTCCAAAGTTCATGTTTTAATACCAAACGGTTTATGCTGTCTTAAAAATCAGTCGGGCTGTCAGGGCAAGGAATACATAAAAAAATAACCTGGAAGTTATAAGAAATAATTGTACCGAAGAAGTCTAAGTTTAATGGGGTTTCTCAACTCGATCTACTTCACATATTTGCATCCTACTAATAGTACTGGACGCTGTTGTAACTTGTTCTAATAATCGTTTCTGTGATCGATGTCTACTGTACTTATCTTTTATTACTTTTAAGTATTTGTTGTAAGTCTTATTGTATGATGTGTGACAAGGACAGACTGACGTGTACGAAGATAGGCCAAGTTTATACTTGTCCTGTGTGTTCACGATGAATATTTCCTAAATATTCTAGAACATTTGCAGCAGCAAGCAAGCAGATGCCCAAAGTTTTTGTTGCTTTATTTCCCATCTATGCCAATGTTTAAAGCTTTTCTTTCAAGTACCAAAACTAATAGTATATTCTGTTGTCCACAGGGCGCTACCAGTGAATGAGTCACAGAACCAGCATGTAGTGGATAGTGTAAAACAAAAATAATATATATTCTCACGCATCACCAAAACACTAACATGACTGACATAATTGATCTCGACCCGGTCGACGATGACGTCGGATACGAATACGACACGACAAAGATCCCGGACATCATCGCACCTGACGAGATGATGGAATCCGGGTATCAAGAGGGGTCGGAACAGAGTTATGGAGATCGTAGGGATTCCAAGGAAGGTTTTGGTGGCGAAGGGGATTCTGATAGCGGGGTGGACGGGGTTAGCAGCGGGTGCAGTACTGCGGATGATTGCCCCGTGGTGTCGATCAATGATGTGGTTGCGTACTATGATGACATTCGTCCAAGGAGACGGCACGTTCCGCAGCTCAGCTTCTACAATGTGGACATCGAGAGACTAGCTATGGATACTCTTAATCAGGTTAGTTACTATTTTGTTTAGTTTTAGTTGTAGTTATATTTTTATACAAACATTTGAATAGCCTAAATTTGTAGTTAGCTCCACTGAAAGGTTTATTTAAAATACCATTCTTGTTTTTAATAGTTAAAAGGAATGCAATGCTGGTGGGGTACTTTCTTCTTTTGTTTCCTCTATTTAATAATGAGAATGTTTACAAATTGTATGTAATAATTCATTTCTAACTGATTTCATAAATATGTTCTCAATTCCATTTTTTTAATGATTGGTACCAGAAGAAATCGGAATTTATGAACCGATTCGATTGATATCATTTTAGACTAAATATTTTTTGCATTTATTTGAGTATTCTCGTAAATAATGTCTCATTAACCACAACAGTGACAGGGCAAGAGCTAATCTCTTATTCCTCATTTACTCTGTAACGGATTTTCGCCTTGTAACGCCTAATTCATGCTTATAATTGATTTATTCGCGATGTTTTCCTTCATCGTGTAATTAAATGTTACACATTCTAATTTGAAGTGATTGGTTTTCGACAATAGGGTAGATGATACCTTAGTCAAATTAGTTACTTTTTATCATCTGTCAAAGTGATAACTTTGTAAGAAAAATGTACTAAATAGAAACCTGTGACGTCACTGTTTTAGAGTACGCAATTGAGCAATAAATTTTATTTCAATAAACATTAAGTTATTGAAATAAAATTTGTAATAGATATAAAAAGCTGTAATAATTTTATTTTCCGAGATGTTTTGTAACATTCGTTTTAATGAAGGAGACATCGGTATTTATTTACGATACAGTAATCCACCATATTTAGCCAAAAAGTTTATCTGTATTTATATCAGTTTTCTAGTACCCATAACTCAAGCACTGCTTAGCATTGGACAAGATGGCGTTGTGTGTTGATGTCCGAAAATATTTATCATTTATTTATTCGACACGAATGTACTGGTTGGACCATTATGAAGCCAGTTTTTCGTTGCTTTTCAGAGTTGAGTTATGATCGAGTTTGATTGAGTAAGGTTACCCGAGCTCCATATATTTTGAGCTTCAAATTTTTTGGTACAGCCTTTCAAACCATTCAGCTCATTTAAACATTTCTTTCAAAAGTTTTACTCAACTGCACTACACACTACACACAACTACTTATCTAAACTATTTTCTCCACTCCTTATCACAAAAATATTACAATCTCCGTACGCTTTACCTTCAAGATCTTATCTAAAAAAAGGTGTTTTATTAAAATAGTCTTAGTACAAAAAGTTCAGCAATATTGTACTACAAAAATTAGTAAAGCATCTAATGGTTATACAACCAAGAGTTTCGTTATAAAACGCGTGGATAGCTGCAGATAGACCGGTACCTTTCTCTTGATTCGAGTGTACAAGATGCTGAGCTGAATTACATTAGCATTATGTAATATTTTGTGTTGTTTCTTTACATTCCATTTGTTAATACTGCATAGGTTTTAGAGGAGTATAAGGTCTATTATAGATTATTTATTTGAGGGGTCTTGTAGTTAGTGATCTAGTTGCAGCATCTTTTAGATTCCTATATCGTCACTGGTAAAAAAACATACAAAGCAACGAAAATGTGAATTTCGTATTAAAAGATAGTGCAAATTTCCCCAACTATATTCTCGCTGCTTAATAAATTATGTTTTGAAGGACGAATGATGAAGTTATAAACGGCACCAGTTTATCTAACTTTGATAACAGTTTTTGAGATAGTCAAGTAAGAAAAGCTGTTGGGTTCAATTTGAAAAACTTCATACTATTGATAAAGCCCTTAAGAATCTGCTCATGGTCGCTGGAAGAATTTTAATGACACTGAGCTTTACCAGTTCTGTCTTGTTCCTTTCTGATCTCTTTTTATGATATCATCTTCGGTTCAATCTTCAAGGTTCGGTTACCTTTTAATACCCATTGCACTGTCAAAGAGCTGCACGATGCGTAAATCATTGCATTGGTTAAAGTGTACCTGTTCCTATTACCTTTTAGGGAATTAGCGAATAAGGAATAGAGGTTACCGCCATGGATGTGGGCGTAGTAAGTCCTGAAAAGTGAAGCTTTTTTATCCGTCTGCGAAAGAAGGAGGGTTATGTTTTTTGGTTGTATTGTATGCATGAATATTTCTTTGGCACGTCCCAGAGTTTAAACGGATTGTCATATTTTGATGTGAGTGATGTCAATAGATTCATCTTAGTCCTACATCTCAGGTTCTACCTTTTTAGGTGCCAGCCGCATTTTTAAAAATTGTAGCTCTAAATAGTGCCCACTTTTTGTTACTTATATTATTCTGTGTAATTTCATTGAATACATAAATAAATAAATAAAAAATAAATAAATAAAAAAANATTCTGTGTAATTTCATTGAATACATAAATAAATAAATAAAAAATAAATAAATAAAAAAATAAATAAAATAAATTTACGACGATAATAATAATACGACGACGACTTGCACTAGGAGGCTGTAGCTTAGAAGAATACAAATCTACGTATAGTCACGCTTATACCGCCAAAGGGCGCGTAAAACACGCACGATTTGTCGTCTATTATTTGAGTCCTTTATACGTAAATAGAGGCAAGGTTATTGACGTCAACTGAGCAGAAAAAATAGATAGGAATATTGAATAGGACAGAATAATAAATTCTACAAAATAATGCTTCAAAGCTGCCCAATAAAAGAGCTCTATATCACTGCGGAATCATAAAAGTATTGCTAAAAGTATTACCCACAGAATATTTGATATCAAAAAATCCTTATCAATTTCGTACCGCCCACACGCTAACCTGTTTTTGTACAAAGAGAATTATCAAATATAAAAATCGGTTAGCCGGTCAATTTTGAACCGTGAATTTATTATGCCTGCGTGGTGATGAATAAAGGATGCAAAGTGTTACCACTTCTATTCATCCCGTACGTACCATAATAGGCACTCAGGCAGCAAATTACATAGAATAAGTTCATTACAAGGAAAACTTAACAAAGCCTGTACCGACCTGTCAGGCCAGTGTAATCCAACGGTCAAAACTGCCACTGTGTAAAGAACAAAGGAATATTAAAATGACAGCATATCTGGTGCTAACAATGTTTGCATAACTGTTTCTTTACGTTCTAAAATTGATTTCAATAAGAAAGCATAAAAATTTCGAGACATTTTAGTCCAAAGTGCCAGGACTGGCGAACGGCCTTCAGCCCACGGCTCATCGTAAAACGTATATTTACTACAAGCGCACATCCCACCGCTTGCCGGTCGACAGGGTAATGAACCAAAACCTATGTCCAGCAGTCTATTGTTAAAAAGCTTGATGATACTGATGGATGTCTTATTTTCTGTAGGTAGTAGGAGTTCGAGTGCATTTTTCTCCATTTGAAATCGGTCCATCCGTTTGAGAGCTACGATGCCAAAGACAGACAGATGCAAAAACAGAGACAGACGACGACGTCAAACTTATAACACCCCTCTTTTTGCGTCAGGGGTTAAAAGGGAATATGTATAAAAGATTTTCTTTACACATATTTAGATCTTTCTAGTAGTTCCAGTAGAGGACACTTACCCGTTGAGAAACTAAATATTATTATTTAAATACCACCTAGGTTTTTCCCATGGTTTTCATTATTTTCTCTCCCCTTTGCTGGTCGTATAAATAACAGTTCGCGAATACAATACGTGTTTAGACATTCTAAGTATATTCTTTTACGACTTTCATTTAAAACTCAGTGTAATGTGAGTGGGGGAGCCTTCAGCATATAGCAAGCTCATACATAATTCCACATTTATAAAGACCGATTCCAACTAAATTATCATCCCCATGGTGTAAAAGGACGTGATGATCTACTCACACTTTTCTGATTCAGATAAAAAACATATTTTTAAAAGGGAAGAAAATCTGTAAACTTACATCGAAATACTTACTACAGTCTCCCTTGCCAAGTTGCATTCCACAAACGTAGATGCTGATGTTCACCCAGCCGATTACGGCCATAGCGGCCAGTCTGAATGGAGACCAGACAATTACGTAGGAGATATTATAGTGCATAAGTGTGTGCGTAAACACAGGTGCAATCTTTGTTCCCTCTCCCTCATAATCCGATGGGACCATTAATAGACACGGTTAGGGAGAGATCAGGAGCAGGACCGATGGCTTTACGTGCTCTCCGAGGCGCGTGGGTTCAGACACCAACTTCGAACCCGAGACCTCTTGATCGGCAGTCGCATACGTCAACCAACCAACGAGACAGTTACAAATCACGCTTAACAACTAACGTAACGATGTAAAAGAATGACGTCGTCTTAATGCCAGGTCACATGGTCAGTGATACAAGAGAATAAAGCGTTATCGATTGCAAAAAGAGAAAGAAAGAAATAGGTATTTTTATGGAATAGGGGACAAACGCCCTGATGGTAAGCGATTATCGCCACCCCTGGACACAATTGGTCATAATTGCGTTGTCGGCCTTTATGGGATGAGGGGGGGGGGATATGGGTGGAGGTGTTACAGTATGGGGCTCCGGTATCTTCATTCTCTCGGTGAAACCTAACGCAAGCGCTGTTATAGGTTACTAATAGATAGCATTAATTTAATGCCCTGTGTCAATTTCTTACTTAATACACAAACAAAATCTTACAAATACATTATACAATACAAATTTTGTAAAAACTCAAATACATTTACAAAAAAGAATTGAATATATATAATTCATTTAGTTGTTGCAACATTTGAGATGTAACCGGAGAATGTGAGCGACCGGTTTATGTAACAGCGGGCAATCGCGATGCTTCACTTGATAAGACGGGCACAATTGTGCGTAGGTACTAGCTTAAAACATATTTAGAACTATTTTAGCCCCACGGTGTTGCCGCGGCTATTGTTGTAGCCTTCGGAAAAACAACCGCGATATGAAAGGCTGAGATACTCATAATATCATCAGCTATCTGTCAAGTTCCGTCCATATCCGACCAGCCGTTCCAGTTATTAGACAGATAACTTTTTTAAATTGATTTTTTAATGTACGTACCGTTCATATGCATTTAGTGAAAAGCTGTTAATTTGAAAACAGCTGAAACAGTTTACCAGCGTACAGACAGTGTTAATTTCGATTTTTTGTTATTTATATTGTGTACGTTTTTTGATAAATTTTCCTAAAACGAATCTAAGCTAGATCGATTTATCGTCCTCGTAACCTCCTGCGTTCTAAATTTCATGGAAATCATTGGATCTATATATTTATTCAAGAAGCAAAAACTTTCTACTCCTTTTCACAACAATTCGAAAAAAGGCCAAAAAATGCCAAAAATGTCTTACATAATTTTGGAAAAAAGATGCTTACACTGCTGGACCGCTATTAACGAAACAGCTAAAAATCACCACCTCATTTCAAGTGAAAGAAAAAGCATCTAAATTGGTCCATCCGTTTGAGCACTACAACTCCACAGATACACTCAGAGACAGACTCTTTTTAACCCCCGTCAGACTTAAAAAGAATGTAACGAAAGAGTATGAAATTCTGCGCAGTTGATGTTTAAATGCTATAAAACTAACAAATAATAATTAATTATTTTCAAATTTAGACCAATCGACGACCACTTGTTAGGAGAATTACAGGAAAATCAATCGAAACACCTCACATTAACTATATCTTCTTAGAAAGCTCAGGTATATTAAGTTAGATATTGGTATTAACGTTAGTTGTATATACTCAAGACTGTCATTTATGAACCTATCAGATTTTTGTAATCCCGTATAAACAAACATAACTAAGTCGCGATGAAAGTGGAACAAAATTCTAGTGGGTACTTAACGTTGTCTTTCACCAAACTAGATGGCGCTGTGCCACCTTTCTGAATCGCGATATAGTCACGTTACCGGGCTCAGTGTAAAAGTTATCCCGAATATATCTATGGAGGACACCTAATAAATAGCTTGTCAGATCAGCAGATCAGTTCACAGTGGTTTTATTTGCGGTCAAGTAATCCCCTAGTGTTCACAACATGTTTAGTGCTATTGCGGCGCTTAACAGTCTGATTGATTTAATATGGAGAAAACAAAACGATCACTAGGAGAACTCGAACGAACTCATAGGCTCATCCTTGATACTTTCTCAAAAGTATTTATTACAACACGAAACAATCGATAATGCTGATTGTTGTAGCAAATACTGTGCGGGTTTTATCGCACAATCTTATTACACTTTAATTTATTCTGAATGTATTTACTTAACCAACTACTTTCGACATTCAGATAGTGAGTGTACGACCTTAGAAATACTTTTTGAAACATCTCCTTTCCTGTTGCTGGTTTATGTGGTGTAATTCGACTCGTTCTTGATCAAAGACAAAATAAACTTTTGATAAGAATCTTATTGATAACAGGTAATGCAATGCATCTTTTGATACAAAAAAATATAGGGATCAATAGTTATTCATGCAACTGTTGTATAATAAGGGGTATTAAAATACGAATGTGGGTATGTCACATGTGTGTTTTAATACCTAATTATGATACATACAAGACTTTTTCTACACCCATGATATGAATACTATATAAAAAGGTCAGAAACAGCTAGCTAAATGGCGAACAAAAATGGCGGGATACGATGTGAATTCGAATAAGTTTATTTTTTAAATATGGCGATAAGGCACTGTGGTAGTGGAACACGCGTACCTGACAATGTTCTTTTTTTGACTTTTTCAAAAAAAGAACATTGTGAGTTGCGTTATGAAATTTAGTAGAACATTAGAATACTCGTTTGGATGATATTATGGTTAGACATGCATCAATCCAAGAACATATAACTTTTTTAACTCAATATTAAACTTTGTTCAACTTTAATTTCATTTGTTGCACTGAGAGAAACCATGGACCTGCTGAGAAAAATATTCCCTCTTATTCCATGGAGCTATTGCCAATGTAATTAGTAAGAATGACCCTTGACTACACATGCTGAAACATGGCTCTCCCATGGCATAGTGAAAAGTGTTCATACATTGTCTTTTAGTCTGATTTTGAATAATGTGTGCAAATGTAAATTGTTTGAAACATTTTTTAGATTATATTTATGAGGTAACTAGAATAATCGTATGTATATGAGTTTAGGAAATATAAACACTTAGTAACTAGAAATGTTATTGTTGTATAGTGTGTAATGTTTACTGTTGTTTGAATTACCGTTATCATAACTTTAATCTTTACTTATTTAACAATGTATTGTTTGTTAAAAAAATAAGTTAAAGTTGTAAATGAATTTGAATGTTTCAGTCGAATTTTATTAAGGCAGAGCCTCGTGGGTAACAATGCAGGGTAAAGCTAGTCTAAAAAAGTAGCCTAAGTCATTCCTTACGTCATCAGCTATCTGTCCGTGTGATTCGGATGAAATTGGTCCAGCTTATGCAGAGATTATGCGAAATAAAGAAAGACAAAAATTTAAAAATAAGTACGTTAGTTCCGTATGCTTAGCGGAAAACTGTTATTTTGTAAATTACAAACAGACAATTCAAGTTTTACTTATTTGTAAGTAAAGATAACATAGATTATATCCTTTTCATTGTGAATGCTAGATTATTTTATTATGTTTACGAATATGAATATTAACAGCAGACATGAGTGGAAAATTCTGACACGTGACGTAATTAGAAAGGAAACAAGCGACCTTGAGTGATATACGATACTATTGAAGCAAAATAGGTGTACTCTAGTACTGTCCTCACTATCATCTAACACTTTTGACTCACACAACCGACGCGTGGAATAAATTGTCGCCTGCGGTATTTTTAGACAGATACGACCTTCAAGGAAAGTGAGTTCCTTGAAGGTCGACACCGCGCTTGTGACTATTGAGTTGCAGTCATTCCTGAGCTCAACAAAAACTTGTTTCTTTTGCACACAATCTAGACATTTTCTTAAAGACGAGAAGATGATTCAGAAGCATCGTAATAGCCCGCCATAGTGTGTCAACTGGACTTGTTACATTGTCTTCATTCGTAATTAGTAAGGATTCTAACCACGCCGTCCATCGGACACAGTAGAGTTACTTCGGCAGGTTCATATATATGAACCTAACAAGTTTTTTTTTTTTTTTATATTTAAGCTGCCAAGATGACTCTGCCCTGCCTGATGGAAAGCATGAGCAGAATCCAAGAGTGGTGGTCACCATCCTCAATGCGAAAAAGAACAATGCAGTATGGTGACCCACACTATGGCGGCCTGGGGGAAAGGGGATGGTGAGGGGGAAAGGGGGATGGTGAGGGGGATAGGGGGCGCTGGATTGGGGTATGGGCCTCCGGTATCCTCACTCACTCGATGAAACACAGCGTAAGCGCTGTTTCACACCGGTTTTCTGTGAGGCCGTGGTATCACTCCGGTCGAGCCGGCCCATTCATGCCGAAGCGTGGCTCTCCCACGGTATGCTTTACTCTGCATATATGCTATATTTATATCTATAAAACTCTCATTGGAGAACGTACTAGTGTTCAGACAAGACAAAGGAAACAAATTATACAGATAAGTTTTATTTTATAACAATGTTAGCTTGACAATTCACATTTTGAAATTATACTTGTTTTGGCGCGTTAGGGAAAAATGTTGAGAGTAAATTTTGACGATGCGCGCGCGCACCGTCACGGAAAGCCGACACCTTGAAGTTAGCTTTAGTCAACATTTTAGGTTTTCAAATTTCTATCTTGTTACGCCAAAGATAAATAACTTCTAACGCGTGTACACGTGTACACGCACGCTTTTTTTGTTATTTCAAATTCAAATATCAAAGAGCCAGAACTGATTCAAAAGAACTAGAGGTGTAATATGTTTTATACAACCGAGTTTATAAACGTGTTTCAAAAGCCGATTAATGATAGCTAATCTAGCGAATGTACAACTAGTAGTAGTACAAATTGTAACTATTAATGTAATCATTAAATTATTAATAATCTTGTTTAAAATTCTAGGACACATCCATATTTAGCATGTTATTAAGTACGAAATGAATTAATAAACACACTATAGACCATTTACAACGATTAACGTAATGTGCCTTTTCTGCTTATATGTGTGAATAATAATAATAAATACCTATTATAGAAACGAAGATTAGCTATTTTTCTGTCAACGAAAGGAATTAATTTAAATTAATGTCGTAGTAAGCGTTATGTCGTTTTTCTTTTTATAGAAATGAGAGCAAATGTGCAGACGGATCGCTTGGCAGTAAATGTCTACCTGCCTGTAGAGACACGTGTCCGTGTGTCCGTTTGACAATTGACTTTGTGTACCTTTCTCCTAGGATTATAGGGAGAAGGATTCTACCTAAGTTCCCCTACTCTCCATAATCCTAGACGTAACGAAAGATTTGCTCAACTTCAGTGGACTGTGAGGCATTTGTATCACTCCGGTTACCCGGCCACCATGTCCGACACTCCGAAGCATAATCTCCCCGCCAGTAAATTGAGATTATAAAGAAACGAAAGTAAAAAAAGGTAACTCGAATCGCCAAAATCACTCATCATCACTGGTCCTTTCACCAGGTCTAGTTCATATCAGAAATCGACAGTCTATAACCCAGCCGTGCAATATTCGACACGATTAAAGGCCGAGTTAATTAAAATTACACTTTATTGCTGAATGAATTCGGTTTCATTTAAAACATGTTGATTTATGAGTAACTAGATTGCACGCAGTTATAAAAGCGTAGGCACATATTTAGAATTGCTATTTACTGTTGCAATTATTACGTAGCCACCAATATTTGTTAATAAAATGAAAGTGGTTTGTTTCTGATGCATATTTTTTAGATACATTGACTCACTTGTGTTTTGGGTGCGGTTAATCAATACGTATAATGAAATCGCGACTGTTTTTAGAAGATTTATAAGGAAAACTGTTATATATTGAGTTTTAGAATTTATACACGCTAATCTCAAAAACTGCTGAACTGATTTGTATGCAGTTTTCACTAACGCGTTGCGATTTGCTCCACTTAACATTTAGTGTTTGTTCAATTTCAATCGATTCATAAATAAAAAAGTTATATCAGTTCGAAGAATCAACGCGATAACCGACGTTTACGCGAGCGCAGCCGCAGGCAAAAGTTAGTTTTACATATAGTCGTGGTTCGTTCGTGTTTTCTTTTAAATAGTAAGATTTAAAACATAATAATAAGTTTGCATAACCCACAGACGACCGTCTGATTCCTAATTACTTAGAGTCAGTACTCTGGCTAACATGTAGCTGATAAAAAACACTTATATATTGCTAAATGCTACTAAGAGATAAACTACACCCAATACAGAGCAAGAATAAAGAAAGATACAGATTAAAAAATATAACACGGCCATGTATTTTTTTTTATATAATTTTAAAAGCCTATGTCACCCGGGCCTTTATTGCAATCTATTGACATTTCATAAATTACAACCCGTTCAGTTTTTTTAGGCACTACGATGCTGACGTTGTGGCATTTTGGGCATTCTTAAAAGTGTAGGCAATACTGCATGGGTAGGTGATGTTCTTCTAGCCGATTTCGGCCACGGTGGCCAGTCTCAACGGAGACCAGCCAACCACGAGGGAGATACTATAGTGCTCAAGTGTGTGCGCAAACACAGGTGCACTCTCTATTCCCTATATAAGAATAAGCAATATATAAGTGTTTTTATCAGCTACCTGTTAGTCGGAGTATATTTAATCCGATGGGACGGTTAACCAACACAACCGAAGAGAGATCAGGCGCAGGACCGACCGCTTTACGTGCTCTCCGAGGCACGGGGTTCCAGACCCCAAGTTCCATACTCCGAGCCGTTATTAATTATTTCTATGATCAGAAAAACACAAATACACTTTTGGCCCCACCCGGGATTTTAACCCGAGACCTCTTGATTGGCAGTCGCATACATCAACCGCCAGACCAATGAGGCAGTTAATGGGTAGGTAATGAAGGTATATAAGAAGTATTATAGGCAGAAAAAGATAGATAGCTAGCTGGGTAGTGTTAGCGACAGCTTCAAAAAGATATGGTCACAAAACTATAACGTTAACTAACTAGTGGCAGAAAATTCGAGTTTAAGAACTCAGTTCTGTTAAAAGTTTAAAGGTACAAATTATATTCAGTTCAAACTCAAACCTACCTTCTTAAAGATTTCCCTCAAATATGCATAAATATACAAGTTACTGTAATTGAATCTTACACAAGGTCATGTAAAGTACTAATGCCTATACTTAATTACCGCCAGTCGGTCACAACTTCACAAGTGCTCTCTATTGTCTCATAACGTTATCACCACCACGATTTCCCAGGCTAAAATAGACTTTCATCCTGCAATTTATGACCGAGTTTTGAATAAAGTTGTGCGGTTGTTAGGTAGTACGGCGTAATACAAACATTGTGGACAGTGAAGCCTTATTGTAAATGAATCTATGTACGTATAAATCGATATTGCGTTGGCGGATGCGAGCTCAAGGGCGTAACATATAAAGTACTCGGATCGACTATTTTGCATGTCCTTATCACGGGATCTGATAAGTGCAATGCCGTATCTATACCCATACGTAAACTATACATGTGAAAACACATAACTATGGACAAAGTGATTAATAAGGGATTACTCACGATATCCGGACATTTTCAATAATGGCGAAAATGAGCGGACAAATTGATAACAACTTTTGGAATAAGTTATGATCGGGACTGATTGTAAAAATTCTGTTGAAACATCCAATTTTGTCTAGGCGTTAATATAAAAAAAAAGCTACTACAATTGTTGAATGTGTTGACGGACAAGGGACTTGGGAGTGTCACGACCATTAGTAATCCTGTGAGTATGGTCGACTAAGGGCACAAGACGCTAGAACTGCAAAGAGAAGGCAAGGAGTTCGAAAGAAACAAAACGTTTTATGGTAGGCCAAAACCTCCTTTTGAGGAAAACGCTTATATCCAGCAGTGTTAATTTCGGATCTCTAACACAAAACGCCATCTAGTCTCAAACTAAGTAGAGCTTGTATTATGGGTACTACACACCTGATATGAATACATAAATACTTTTTTTTTTGTAAATACATTCATACTATACATAGAAAACATCCAAACTCCGAAACAATTATTTGTAGATCATACAAACATTTCGTCCGACCCAGGATTCGAACTCGAGACCTCATGGACAACAGTCGCGTACGCTACCACTGTTTCACCGAGGCAGTTAAGCTCAAAGTCAAGCAAATCGATCTAGCTGGAATTCGTTTTTAGAAAATTTACCAAAGACAATATAACATCCAAAGATCGTCCATACAAGTACTATACTTTTTTAATAGTATTCATGTCACGTCGATGAACATTAAGAAAACTGAATATTTAAATAATATTTTAAATGTAAATATTTCAGACTTCTAACACACAACGCCATCTTGTCGATAACATAACTGATATGAATACATGTATACTTTTGTTTTGTAAATTCATAATTATATATTAATATATAAATAGAAATAAATATATAAATAAACACCTAAACTCAGAAAAAAATATTTACAGTTCACACCTACCCGGAAATCGAATCGATAGAAACGGAATCGACCTCATGCACAGCAATGGCGTTCGTTACCACTGTGTGCAGACGAGACAGTATATCCATTACATACATATCTAATATATAAAATTCTCGTGTCACGGTGTTTGTTACCGAACTCCTGCGAAAATGCTATACCGATTTACAAGAAATTTTGAGTATATGTGATTAGGTCTGAGAATCGGTCAACTTCTATTTTTCATACCCTTAAATAATAAGGCGGACCAACCCCAATTTTTTGACATTCTTTTTATATATTGCAAAACAACATTTGTCGAGTCAGCTAGTAAATTAATAACGCACATCTTAACAGGACTGAATATTCTATTTCGGTGAAAACATACAAGCGTGACAATCGTCCTTGGCGTGATAGCGAACAGAGCCGGCGTGATTACCAGACGTGTGTCGTAATGAGATTAGGTAATGTTTTGTACAATGTTGTGATGAGAAATTGCGCAGACATGACCAACGTGTTAGTGGTCCTTGTACAGTAATGAAAGTATTTTGTTAAACAATTTTCACTTTATTTAATACGTATATTTCTTCAGTTTCCCTTTCTTCATCAACACACCCATAATGTCCCACTGCTGGGCTCGGGTCTCCTCTCAGGAGAGGATTAAGGACATACATCCCCACGCTGGCAAAGTGCGGGTTGGGGACTGGCAAGAAGACGTTGTGGCTACGTAATCTTGCCGTTGGATGTTTTTAAGCCGTCCGAAGGCCTCCAACTAACCTAACCTAGCTTCGTAACCGCTATCGTATGATAACAACCGGGACCGACTGCTTAACGTGACCTCCGTATCACAGAGACGCGAATCCAAGACTAGTGGTCACCTTACTCATTGCAAATGCAGACAATGTAACAATGCAGGTGCTGCCCCACACCATGGCGATCTATTGAAATGATTCTACGTTATTGGGCCTTCGGTCTCGCACTCACCAATGAAACATGACAGCACTAAGACTTTCTTTCCATCCCATGGTTGCCTTAAGAAATTGCCTGTGAGCTATAAGGCGATAAGGCCGCCTCTTATACTTGAATACTAGTATGAAGCGTTTTGAACCGACTTAAAAAAAGGAGGAGGTTCTCAATTGGACCGTAATTTTTTTATGTTTGTTACCTCAAAACTTTTGGCTGGGTGAACGGATTTTGATGTTTCTTTTTTTATTTGAAAGCTGTGCTTCCTGTGGTCCTATTTGAATTTGACCCAGTTCTTGAAGTTAGTTTTTTGTTAAAATTTAAAATAAGTAGTTACCGGGTGTGCAATAAAGTTATAATTATTTTTATGAAACAATTAGCTGACAAAGCCAACTTCGCAACTCCATAACTTTTTCTGAATATTTTTTCTAAATTTCCGAAAAAAAAACACTTCCCTTTTTGTTTCAACTTTATTTTATATAAAACACGTCCTGACAGTAATGAACACATAAAAGTAAGAATTATCCAATACTGTGCAGTCGATCTGAAGTTATGCGCGTACATACATTTCGGTGATTTATTTTTGTTTATATCGATAATCTTATATAATTCTCACACGGCCGTTTGGTCTCAAACTAAATAGAGGCATTATTAATAACCAGAAAGTACTTAGATGGTAACCAGACTACTGGAAACTTATCTATACTAATAATATAAAGGGATAAAGTTTCTAACTTTGTATGGTTGTAGGGGGTAATCTTCGGAAGTACTCATCCGATCCTGATAATTCGTTCACCAACAGAAAGCAACTACTATTCAGGAGTGACATAGGCCACATTTTATTATGATTAAATAAAAAAATTCAGTTAAAAGTAACAGTATTTGTAAATCAAGTCGAAGAAAAGTGAGTGTTTAAAGCCTAAAAAAAATGGGCACGGGTCGGCTAGTTTATAATATTTTGAATACTTACATGTAATGTAAAAAATACACCAAAATACAGAAGAAACAGCCATGAAATGCAGTTGATACGTAATAAATAGATTTATTTCTGCCGATAACCATCTCTAGACGAGCGATGTCATCTCTTGTGAGACTTGTCTTGGACCATTCAGATGCATTGAACCCTGTCTTTGACTGTTAGAAAATGGTAACTAGTAAAATTATTAAAAAAGCTTGACTTTTTTTATGGAATAGGGGGCAAACGGTCAGACGTATCGCCTGATGGTAAGCGATTACCGCCGCCCATGGACACCTGTAATACCAGAGGCATCACAAGTGCGTTGCGGCCTTGGGGGATGGGGAGGGGGATGAGGGGAAGGGTTGGATTATGGGCCTTTGGTATCCTCACTCACTCGGTGAAACACAGCGCAGGCGCTATTTCACACCGGTTTTCTGTGAGGCCGGGTTATCACTCCGGTCGAGCCGGCCCATGCATGCCGAAGCGTGGCTCCCCCACGGTAAATCTGACTGCGTTAATATCTGTCATATTTATTATATTTAGTTTTGTTAAAAGTAAAACGTATAAGCTGTAAAAATATTCGTAATTACCGTTAAAAATAATTATTTTGATACCACACTGGATAGAATAGATTAAACTTTATTGTACACCAATTGATACAGTTATATTTAAGCTAAACAATATAGTGACCATGTACAAATGGCGGCCTTATCGCTAAAAAGCAATCTCTTACGGCAACCTGGACGACTCTCACGACTAAGAGTATTGATACCACTCACGTAAAAAACGACAAGCCGTTTAGGCTCTAGGGCGTGCCAAATACATTCATAATACATAAACTCAAAAACATAACCCTCCTTCTTTCGTAGTCGGGTTAAAAGCCTACCATTTAGAAAATTAAAATGAATTATATTGAATAACTATACAAAGTAATTGCTTTTTGATCCCATTCAAGAGTTCCTTATTTACCTTTGTTATTCTCTTAAATTAATTAATATTACTTATTTGAGAACAGTATTACAAACGTAATATATATTATTTATTTCTGTGTTTTACAGACAATCGCTTCAAAAGAGGTCCAATTAACAACCTCAAAGAGAAGCTCTCAAAACTAATAAAGTAGTACATTCAAAACGAGATTTACCTTTTATAGCGCGAAATAACCGCAGATGTTATGATACGTTTGAAATAAAAACAAATACAAAAGTACACTCAGAATACATATTGAAATTTAGACTTTAAATGGTCTCAGATAAAGTTGTGTTTAAGGTGCTAGAGCTTACTGCTTTTATGGCTTATTAAAATAATGGTATGGTTTATATATTCAGTAATAAAATAAACGTGTAGTGTGGGATAGTGTGAATCACGATTTATGCATTATATTAGATAGTTCGTGAGCAAGCCGTGCTGATGAGAAATATAGCGCGGCTTGGTGTGATGTGGAAACATTAAGAAGTAAATGCTTAGGCCCTTTGCACAATATATGTTTAACCAAAAACCTTTATCAATCCACTGTAGGTTAAGCTTCTTCTTAGAGAGGTATACCGTGGGAGAGCCACGCTTCGGCAGAAATGGGCCGGCTCGACCGGAGTGATACCACGGCCTTATAGAAAACCGACGTGAAACCGCACTGTTTTTCACCTAGTGAGTAAGGGTACCGGAGGCCTATAATTCCCATCACCCAAAAGCCGGCAACGCACTTCTGACGCGTCTGGTGTTGCGGGTGTCCATGGACGGAGGAAATCGCTTACCATTAGGGGATACGTCTGCTCGTTTGCCAACTATTTCATAAAAAAATAATTTATTAGGAACACTTACTTATAATGCCCGTAATAGAACCTGTAATGTAAGAATCAGCAATCAAAATTAATCACACCCTGTCTTTATGTGGATTTTAAGATCCTCGCGTGAATATATAACGAGTAGAATGCTGCCCTCAATTTATGAGTCTTAGTACTTAGAAGTACGTACTACGAATATAGTTGATTTTATTTATTACGTTATTAACCGGGATTTTGATTAAAATAGGTGCCAAGTTTAATGGTCAGTCCTGGAATTTATTCATAAGATCATTAAATATTTATAACAACTTAAATATAATTTTTTCTTAAAACTTAGGATAATATATTAAAGCCCAAACTTTGACTTGGCTAGTTTTCATATACGATACTCCCCATACAAACTTTTTTGTCGAAATTTTCATTTCAGAAACAGTCCCTACATTAAATTTATAGCCGACACAAGTAAGACACAGATTTAGTGTCCGTATGTTTCCAAATGGTACAGCAAATCGCGTTCGTGACAAGTAACATTCGTGTAATGGGTACATACTATTTGGTAAGAGATTGTGATAAACGTTTTAATTATATGTATATTATAGCAGTTATAAACACTTTAATATATTCAGAACTAAAAGTCAATCAATTCAATTTGAATAGGATATTCTATTACTGTTAGTAGATACAGTTTTGTAGTCATATTTCTAAATTTATCGAAACTTATTACAAAACAAGAAACTAAACATGGGAGAGATTAACACAACGTCAGTAATACTATAGTTACCACACAATTAATCTTGAGTAATAATCTGTTGCTGAGATTAGTTTATTTCTTTCTCTCTCTATCTCTTTCTCTATCAACCTCTATCTCTTTTTCTACCCCTTCTCTCTCTTGCTCGTCTATTTCTCAAGATGTAGTTGTGACTCGATTAAGTTGCGGTTGTCGGTCGAATTGTCCATCAACACCGGGCATTTCTATTATCTTGGTTTATTAAATATGTCTTAATTTGTTTCAGGTAATGATGTCGTTTTATATGTTGAAATTAATCAGGTATTGTGTTTTATATTATTTATATTTTTACTAAATGTACTCTTCAAAATGCTAATAAAATACGATTAGGAAACATGGCAAATGTGTGACTGGCAGCTACAGAAAATGGTCAGCTATCGCTTACTCATTTATTGTTTAGGTAAAACAATAAATCCTCTAAAATATTGTGCAAGCTTTTATCATTCCTTATCAGTGAGTCATGTTTGGCATTTAATCTTTATTGGACTGCACCATCACACATGAAACGAATTTATTAAAATATTTACTAACACAGAACACCATTCCTATTCATCCCGTGGGTGTATTCATCAATCATGAACCACCCTTATTGTCCCGCTGCTGGGCTCGGGTCTCCTCTCAGGAGAGGGCTACAGCCATTCGTCCCCACGCCGACCGAGTGCGGATTGGGGACTGGTAAGACACGTTTTGGCTGCATAATCTTACCGTCTGATGTTTTCGAGCCTCCAACTAAGCTTCACGACTGTTATCCTATGATAACAACCGAGACCGCCTGCTTAACGTGACCTCCGAATCACGTAGATGCTCATGGTATCGTGAAACCAGCGGTCACCCATCCAAGTACTAACCGCGCTGTTGTTTCTTACCCTCGGTGATTGTTTCTAACCACCGAGTGCATGGGTTATGAGTACACAAGTTCGACTAAGGGAACACACTACGCTGTAAAATAGCAAAGAGACTCAAAAATGAAGCGAATCATATGCCAATCCGTCATTTCAAAGACAGACCTTTGTCTAGTAGTAGATTATTTAATGGTGTTGAAAACAATACTATAATAATCGAACATGAGTGATGAAATATTTCCACAATTTTATATGTGACTATGTTGTGTTAAAAGCAGATTGTGATGTAAAAAAAAATACTCTAACTTATTACACGTTCATTAATTCATTTCAATTGCGTATAGCGCGACAATCTATCGCTCAGTACGCAGTAACGCACTCACCACCGTCGTTAACTACAAAGACTTTTGTAACATTTCGTTAATATCTCTCGCTCTTTATTGACCGCTACGAAATATCCCTAAAGGACTCTGAGCACACACCGCAGTTTTAAGTAGCCAGTAATTGCTAACTTTGCTATCGCTGCTGTCGCATACGGCTTCTATTGAGAATTTCCGTTAAGCAAGCTCCGTGGTATTATAGAGAAAGGATACAATAGTTAACTTATATTTGTATAAGAATCCTGCTGAATACCTCTTGATAAAACTACGGCTGCATTTTGAATAAAAACGAAAATAATATACATAATGCAGAAAGTAACCAATATTTATTTTAATAGCGTAGTTATATTATAAGGCAGCTAAGTTTGAACCTGAAACTTTTTGCGTAGGCAGTAATGAAAACTTTATCAAAATATAATGGCAACACTGTCGAAAATGGTGGCTTCTCAGTTATTTTAAATAACTTTGTTGTAAAAATTGAACTCCCACTCTTGATATATAAATATTTTCTTATTAATTTTATCCTTTTACTTAAGGTTTGACTGCATAAAACGGTATTTTAATCTCATGATCGGCTCAACCGGAGTAATATAAATAAGCTATAAATTCATAGACACGTATACCACTCTAATGAAATCCTGAAAAGGCCCCAATGATCCTGTTTATGCAATTTTTTTCCAGGTTCAAAAAATTTTATTTTTTAGATTTGTTGTCTATTCGGTACGTTTTACTATAAAATATATAGATAAAATTGTAGGTCAGTTAATTCGCTACTAAAATTTTTCTAATACTATTTGCCTAAGATTTACTATTTCTCAAAAAAGCCATTGGAAAATTAGCTGGAGCTGTATTCTCCATAAAATGCATACGTTACCACAAGGTAGTTAGGTAGCGTCTTTTTTATCAGGTGTTCAATGTAAACATTCCAAGCAGGTAACAATTTTTTTTTATTTATCGTACCAAACAAAACCAGGTGTTTCTCTTAACGAAAATGATATTGAGCTTGAATAAAAAAATTGCAAACGCGGAAACAATGGGACTTTTCAGAATTTCATCAGAAATGTATCCTTTAAGTGCTTGTTATGTATGTTCAGCTTGTTGGGAATTAATGCACCCCTATTTTACGGCTAATTTGACCGGGTTTATAGTTCAAACTACTGAATTGGTGACATTTTAGACGGCAGTCTCTCACTTATATGCATAATCAAGTAAAATAAAAAGAATTGATATCGGCCTCTGGCTTATCATCCCTAAAATAAAGTCCTCAAACCGGCTCGAACCGGGCCTGACATAACGGCACTTACAGGTTTTGTATAAATGCCAATAGTAAAAACATATTTCTTCATTTTATCGCGTCAATGAGTCGAAGCAGCAAACTGAACAAATATGATATAATCAAAGATTGTTTGTTAAAAACGTTAAGTTCTGCGATTATTACTATTGTTGTTCAATAAACAATTACTTATACTAAGCTGCGTAATAAATACATAATAGAAAAATAATGAACGGATTGCACTTTTTATGAAGTGGTTTAGGCGATTACTTTGCATTCCTACTACGCTAAGTTTTGTAGGTTCGATATTCATATGGGACAACACTTTGTGTGATCTACAAGATATTATTCCGAGAGCCTATTTTATAAATTTTTGTATAGATAAGTTCCTAGTACATGAATTTTCTTTTTTAAAATAAAGTTAAATACATACAATGGAACTAAAACCTCTTTTTAGAAGATGGTCAAAAAAAAAAAGAAAATTTAGCACCGGTCGTCAACTCGATTTCTCGGATTCTAGTTTGAACAAGTAAGCGGTATAAACTACATACACCTCTGACATATGACGTAATTTGTACGCCGTTCACTCCTTTTATTGTTATTCACAAGCCGAATGAAATAACTGATCATAGATAGAACTATTCGAAGTTAAAATACTCCAAGAAGTAGTGAAAGTGGTTTGATTCATTATCATTAATGGACATTAATAATCCACAGCTGAACAAAGGCGTTTCCTTAGAAAAGAGATTTTAGCCTAGTGTACTATACTGGTTTAACGAGTTAGTGTCAAGTTTAAGTCCTCTTTGCTCCCTGATTCCACTTTTAAAACACAAATATTATGAATGAAATAGTGACATTCTATATTCTTAATCCGCCACCTAACGGAAAAATACTCCGGCAACCTGCAACAAATAAATAATATTAAATAAATACTTCGGACATCTAACACACAACGCCATCTAGTCCCAAACTAAGCAGAGCTTGTATTATGGGTACTGACAACTGATATGAATACATAAATACTTTTTTTTTGTAAATACATACATATTGTACAAAGAAAACACCCAAACTCCGAAACAAATATTTACAGATCATGCAAACATTTGGTCCGACCCAGGATTCGAACCTGAGACCTCATGGACAGCAGTCGCGTACGCTACCACTGCGCCACCGAGGCAGTCAAATAGTGATAGTTGTTTTATTATGAAAGTAAAACTGGCAGACATTACGTGGCAAGCTCCCTCTGGTAACTAACTACCTCAATACAGTTTACGTTGCCTCGATGAAACAAAAGCTATTAAGTAACTGCCGGTGTTGGCTTCGATCCAAATCTTGTGATCTTTGAATTTCTACTGGTGTGTTGCGTAGCATGCTCTCAATTGATGCATAATAGTGGGTGATGTGCGATTTGTACGAGAGATGTATACTTAGCTATTTGGTAATGTAAAAGGTTGAATGTTAAGTATTAGTGTACTTTTTGTGACGGTTCGATGGAATAGCAGGTTCACATACATCAGCTCTATAATTTGGTGAAGGCAAAGTTGTTATTTCGTTACGCTGATACGACTTTGGCAAGAAGGTAGCTCCCTCTGGATTAACACAAGGGTTTAGTTTTTATACAATAAAAATGTATTCTCGTGGGATGAACAATGCATGCTTTAGTTTATCTGATAAGCCGCAGACCGCTTTGTTGGTCTAGCGGTTGGCGTATACGACTGCAGATCATGAGGTTTCGGGTTCAAATTCCGGGTCGGGCCAAAAAAAATTATTTAGTTTTTCTGATTATAGAAATGCTTACTAACAGTTCAGAGTTTGCAAATTGGGACCCTAACCCCCGTGCTCTGGAGAGAACATAAATCCTAAGTCTGATCTCTTCCCGGTCATGTCGGATAACATTCCCATTGAATTATTAGAGTCAGGGAAAAGAGAGTGCACCTATGTGTTTGCACTCACTTGTCCACTATAATATCTCCTGCGTAGTTGGCTAGTCTCCATTGAGACTGACCGCCGTGGCCGAAATATCAAACCGCAGATAACACCGCGGAAGGTAGATAGTATTTTATATTAATATTATGATATTGGTCTAATATTGGGTACATTTGCATATGCAGAGTTTATGTATCACATAATTTGACATTTATAGCGACCTTGTAGGCCAGGATCAAAGTAAAGGCAGAATCAACGTAATAATTTAATGAGAATTCTACTGTTTAAGGAACATTTAGAGCGTATCTATGATGCTATGTCATTTTCAATCTTTTTCGGTCAATAATGATAGCCGCGGCACTTGATGAGGGAGACACAACACTGTCAACCTATGAATGAAACTTCCCCCTTCGAAATAGCATTCTAGACACCACACTTACTATCTAGTTATTTCACCGAACCTTCCGTGATTGCCAGGAATTGCTTTTCTATGCGACCCTAATAGCATTCCAATCGAGATGGCCAGTATGCCGAAAAATTACTCTTCTATAATTGTCAGTGTATATATCAACCAGCTCATCAATATGAGACATTCCATTTCTATATCAGTGTACAGGTGACAGAAATCGAAAATACTAATGCGTGAAATATATTCGGCATCGCTTGGCGTCGTGTCTAAATGTCAAGGTCATATATTTTTGAGTCGAACTATTTGAGGTGCTGCCATTTTGTATATGCATAGTTAATTGTAATTAACGTCTGTATTTCTGCTTATTATTTGACTGTACGGTTAGCCTAGTGGCTTAAGCGGTCGCCAAGTCGCTTTCTACTGCATCAAAGGGTGTAGGTTTAAATCCCAAATGAGACAACACTTTGTGTTATCTACAAATTGTTGTCTAAGCCTAGGTATTCCTTGTGTACGTTTCGTGTATGTTTGTCAAGTCTTTGTTTAATAGAAAATTGGTATGGATAGAATAAAATTTTGACAAAAAAAACGACTTTTAGAACTGGACCCAATTGAAATGAGACTACACGTATAGCACGAGCTTTTAAATAAGAAAAGAATAATAATAATCGGCTCACCCAGTGGTAAGGTTTGAGGAAACAAACATAAAATATACAGTCGAATTGAGAACCTCCTCCTTTTTGAAGTCGGTTAAAATATAAATTATGACATTTTTGAACTGCTATTTCATTTATTTTCATTTAGACATTTTGATGGATTTCGGAACTCTCGCTCTCCCTTAGAAACTCCAGCTCCTCGGAGACACAAGAGCCAGGACTATCTGGTATTTCCACTAAAAATCACCCCGATGACTGATCTCTGGCGCACCTCTCTGGAAGGACCCGTACCGTGTTATTTCAGGGCCTCCCCGAATCCACGCCGTGCCTTATCAGGCTCTGTCCGGCGTATTTCCGCCCCTCAACCCCAGTGTGGTAGAGATAGATGGTCCTGTATTTTATCATTATTATAATGGGTTACTTTTCCTTTCAATAATATTTCGACTACGTTTAAGTAAGTAAAAATGCAGAGAAACTCATTCAATATTAATATCACATTTTAGGTTGAAGATATTACCTGTTTCATAGTTCATGTTCGTGATATGACAGTTATGTTATAAAAATGCACAAGAGAGAAATGACAAGAGAGTATCTTGTGAATGTAATATGATATTGACCTTAGTCGAGGTGCAAAGGAATTTTATTTTATGCGTAACATTCAATATTTTCCTGTTCGTTACCCTTTGAGGCTTACATCGTAAGGTCTTTAACTTATATTATGTATGTTGTATATTATGTTAAGATCTCTGAAGCGATAATATCTGATTTGAGATGTTGACGTAAGTATTAATGCTGTAAGTCGTAATACCATATGAACACAATTGGAGAGGCCTATGTAAAGCTGTGGAGTATCTCGAATAGGCTGATGATCATATTGTTGACAAATTTTTTTTCTGCATCAACCGATTGTCCGAATGGGAATCGAAGCCGCGATTTGCAGCTGTGTAGACAGGATTACCGATTGTTAGAACAGCAGTCAGTTAACCAAATATTTTTAAATTAAAATATGTACATTTCTAATATTATTATTCACATTTATCATATACTGTAAGTATTTTGTACCTCAATTCACATTCTAAAAACTTACTACCTGCACGACCGTGCTTCGCTGGGTATTTTTTAGTAAACTTTTTAAAACGAATCTCTGCTAAATCGATTTATCGCCCCCAAAATCCCTACATACTGAAGTTTAGGAAAACCGTTGGAACCGTTTCAGGGATTCACATTATATATGTATATATACAATAATGGCTCCTTTAAAACTATTAGATAACATATGTTTAGTAATTAAAGATACTGTTTTCTTTGCATTTTAATGTAAAATATTTTAAATTGTCTATGCATATCTATAAATATAAAAACACAATAGTGAGCTCGTTTAAAGTTTGCGATGTCAGTAAACCTGTCGGGTTCATGACCTGAGTGTTGCAATGTTTTAAAAATGCGCCACCTACTCACTTTTGGTTCGAAGTGCAAAAACGTTGTTACAATCAATCACCAAGTTCTTTACGTATGTTTTACTTTTCTGGCTTTTGTAGTTGGACCATGTAGCACATTAGTTTTAACGACTTTCATCAATAACTCGAAAACAGTATTTTAAGGATAATTAAGGTGTTTTCGATAGTCGTTTGTGGTGGCCTCCCGTAGCCCGGTGATTCTTAGCACCCCCTGTCCCGCCGTTACCTTGGTCGCCACCTGGAATAGCGGGACTACCGGGAACGTGGCCGTGGCTTTTGTCGCTTACGCATGGAGGGTTTCGCCCATTATCACCACGCTGGGCAGGTTAGCAGCTTAGTTCGACAGTCGTGCGATAGCACGACTGTCGAACTAAGTGGCGTGCTATTGGAAAGACCTATGTCCAGCAGCGGACTGCGATAGGCTGATAATGAGAGTCTTCTTACCAAGTGGGAGCAGGTACGACCCTACGTTATTGTCATTGTCAATTCATTTGTAACAAAAGTATATAGGTTACTTTTATAGTAGATTAGGTAAGCCTCTAACCTTAAATCGCTATCTGACAGAGAAAGTCCCTTCAAAATCGGTCAAGAAGAACCAGAGATTAGCCGGAATAAATAGACTGACAAATATTTAATTCCATATGCATTTAGTGAAAAGCTATTAATTTGAAATTAGAGACATACAGTTCAATTTTATTTGTTGATATACAAGTAATCAACATCAACAACTCATAATGTTCCACTGCTGGGCTCGGTCTCCTCTCAGGAGAGGATTAAGGCCATAACGTCTCAGCGCTGGCTAAGTGCGGGTTGGGGACTTTTATAACAAACTTGTGGATAAAAATCACACACGATGAATAAGTTCGATGTTTTATTAAATAATTTATATATTCCTACATTAAAGTTCAGAGAAAAAGAGAATTTTATAATATAAAATACGTTGGAGGACGTGCATATTTTTTTCTGTACCATTTTTAATGAAGCAGTGATGTTGACGTTGTGGCTACGTATCTTGCCGTTGGATGTTTATAAGCCGCCCGAAGGCCTCCCACTAAGCTTCACGACTGTTATCGTATGATAACAACCGGGACCGACTGCTTAACGTGACCTCCGAATCACAGAGACGCTCATGGTAACATGCCACCATCGGTCACCCATCCAGGTACTGACCGCGGCGTCGTTGCTTACCCTCGGTGATTGCTTCTAATCACCAAGTGCCACTGGGCTATGAGCGCCTCATATAAAAGTAAGCAGATAGGTTATTACTCTGATGATAAATGGGCACCCATGGGCACATGCAACTTAAAAAATACAAGTGTATGGCCATGGTATAAATGCCCATTCCTCCGTTTACGAAAATTAGCAATCCAATTGCGATTCTGCTTATATACTTTTTTGGAGACCTTCTATATGACATGTGGTTGTCCAACC
Organism: Hyphantria cunea; assembly: GCA_003709505.1. NCBI lineage: Eukaryota > Metazoa > Arthropoda > Insecta > Lepidoptera > Erebidae > Hyphantria > Hyphantria cunea. Next base: position 720,200 of record PKRV01001042.1, read on the forward strand.
TTGTCTGAGTCTACTTTCATAGATGAAGGTCTCTTATCCATTTACTCCCAACTCCACATGATATAGCGGCACCAAAGCAGTCTATACTAGACTGTAGTGGTAGTCGAGCTTATGCATGAATGGCCCTCCATAATTTTACTTGGCACTGGACCTAGCTGGTTACTTTCAGGTCTCAAATATATTATTTCCTCACCTTGTTTATCCATAAGATTTCTAGTTCTCTTCTCTCTCTATCTTTAGTCAGCTCGGTGGTGCAGTGGTAGTGTATGCGACTACTGTGCTTGAGGTTTCGGGTTCGATTCCCGGGTCTAACCAAATTATTGTTTGATTTGCAAATATTTGTTTTGGAATTTGGGTGTTTTCTATGTATAATATGTATTTACTTACAAATAAGTAAGAGAAATATTAGTTGTTAAGTATTCATAATACAAGCTCTGTTTAGTTTGGTGCTAGAGGGCGTTGTGTATTAGATTTTTGAAAAAAAATATTTATTAATTCTCAGATACGTTATATCTGTTCTGTATCTAAGAAGTTTCTAGAATACCATTAAGTTTTTCTACTCAAAGGACTGGCATGCAGTTATTTAATGTTTTGATAAGAAAAAACTTGCATAATACTGTACTTGATGAAGGACACTCCAGTCAATCATCGTAATGATATTTATCATTGCGCGCGAGTGGTGACCGGACGTGACGTCAAAAGGACGCCCCGAACATGCGCTACCGCGTACATCTAACGATTTTTTACGCATTTTCGTCTCATATCATTAATTGACTGCACGCTTGGCATAGAGGTTTAAGCGGTCATCACGCCGCTTTCTAGTGCGCCAAAGTGTTGTGGGTTGAAATCTCACATGGGGCAATGTTTTTGTTCTGAGTCTGGGTGTCCATTTCATGAATGTTTATAAGGTCCCCCGCAACATAGGATGTTTATTCCTAATGTGAGAAGTGTAAAGAAAAATAATTAGTCCACTGAAGTCTAAATTAGTTTTCTAATCTTATATCTTCACTGTGTTACATCGTGGCTTATTCGCGTGGTGATGGGATAGTGATACAGATCGCCAGTACCCCTTGTTTATTCCATGGGTGTGCCACGCTATTTTAATATCGCTTCGGCACGAGTGAGCCGGCTCGCCCGAAGTGATACCACGGCCCCACAGAAGATTGGTGTGAAACAGTAAGGATAACGAAGGTACATACCCAAGCCCTCCCCCCATCCCCCAAAAGCCGGCAACGCACTTGTTACGTCTCTGGTCTAGCATGTGTCCATGGGTGGTGATAATCTTACCATCAGGCGATAGGTCTCCTAATTTGCCCCTATTCCAAAAAAAATATTACGCAGGACATTATTATTGCAAAGAGAAGGAAAAATAAAACCTCTTTACTGACCCGAGTAGCCAGCGTGACAAAGTATGCCCAAATTTGTTTTCTCAGTAGAGGCCGAAGACCAGCAATGGACTGCTGAGCTTTATTTATAATGACGATGGCTATACCATGAGAGTCATGCTTGGATACAATTCGTTGTTTTTCACCATGTGAGTGCGGTACCTAGAGACGAAAACCTCCTCCCAATTTTAGGAAGGAGTTTAAAGGGTGAAAAACACTGGGTCTTCATGGGTAGTGGTATACCATAGAATATATTATAAACGCTATTCATTATATATTGCGTAAGGAAGGCACTTTATGCGAAGATACTATTACTAATACGTAAATCAACTTAATTTCAGAGATAGAGCGCTAAATAAAATGTATAATTGATGGTTCACTAAATGTATTTATATTTAAACCATCCTACCAGTGAACCTTAGTTAACTCGCTACAGTCAGATATAATACAAGTAGTTTGTCGAATGTGTACGTTACCACGATGTATAAACAATGTTACATACATTGTAAACAAGTGAAAACCAACTGTTTTTCATATTGATTTTGCGATTAAATAAAAACAAAATACCGCCATCGTATCTTTCAAGTCTAAATCTGTTATTTCTGTTCTTCTCAAAACGTTATACAGTTACTTGAAACACATAAAATAATAAAAATTGGATCTTAAAATATATTAAGCCATTGTGTGAGAGATAAACAGGAAATTGATTAAGCGGTATGAATGTTGTTGCGATATAATGGTGGAGCCGAAATGTGTTTGAGTGGAGATCGCGACTAAGCAAACGTAGTGTAAACGTTTAAATACACTAATCATCATCTTCTAATCCTTTATTATACCTGTTGAGGAGCGGGTCACGTTCAAAATAATCTACATCTATAAAAATCCTCTAATAATCTACATTTAAAATTTAAAGATCCTCCAACCAGGCGAGGTGATCATGCCTGGCGGGCCACTGCTGTTGATTATATGCTTATCGGTGCGAGAACTTCTATTGCGCGATGCAGGATTGGTAATTTCTTCGTGTAGTACATTACTTAGTAGTTCAGTGTGTCTGTAGGTAGATGGCCCTGTAGCATGTTTCTGTTGCGCTGTATGTGGAACTCGCCACATCCCCAAGATTAATTCAGCTCAGCTACTAGTTCAACTGTCTTAACCTGAATATCAGTTCTTACACGTAGCGACTGGCATCAGACCTCCGTAGCATTGAGAGCTAACTGAACTCATAGATAGAACTAGTTGTTAGTATATTTGAGGGCACTGAGTTCCCAATAAAGATTGCCGTGGACGTTCATGACAACCGAGATCGACGGCTTAATGTGCTCTTCGAAGCACGGACGTGAAACACCGCCAAACTTCCATACAGCTCTTACTTTATCCGGAATATATGAAGAAATATAATCGTTTCTTTTATTGCAATTTTTTCATTTATATAGATAATATAAAAGTTAACGAGTTCTAAGTACATAACCTTAAATATTTCCTCAATTCATATCATCCAATAAACAGAAATACTGAGTCATCCAAAACACATTTCTGGGTTATAATATCTGCTGCACAATCTAGATTGATAATCATTTTTTTTGTTGCATCACTATAAAATGTTACGGCAAGTTAAAATGGAAATATTATTGCATTCTCCACATTGGAAAGTAACTCAAGATTTTAATAATGGCATGACATGTATAAAGCTATAGCGCATTTTCAAATTGTTATTTGTGTTCTTCAAGTCGATACTGCATTCAGATATTAAATACCGTTTCTATTAACTCAATGAATTTTGAAAGCAGTGAAAAAGCGTTTTAGGTAAGAGATGTCTGATGGTTGGGTTTATGCCACTCATGAGATGTCCACTGATGGTACCTCCTCTCTAAAATTTTGATAAATATCTACTTTCTTTTTTATATATCTGAAGGTACATTTTAACTCATGGAATGAAATTTTAGAAGTTCATTAAGTTTGAAATTCTGTTTTTACTTGACTGCGGTACAGCCAAAAGGAAGGTTACTTGTAATCGTCTTCTTGCAGTCTATGTTTGTTAGTTCTACTTAACTGATTTTACTTAGTGAGGTGTTAAAACATTCGAATAAATAAGCCGGGTGACATAAGCTATAAAAGTCGGGTTACAGTTTCATAAACCTTTTCTGTTTGATCTGGCATTGTCTCAACTTGATCAAGGATCCGAACTTTTACTACAATCACGTCTTTAGCTGCGAAAGATCCTTAAACATTTTTACTTGTATCCCATTTTTAACCGTTTTAAAAAAAGGAGGAGGTTTCTTAATTAGACCGTATATATTTTTAACGAGTAGGTTCTAATTAGATATTTGAATTTTTGCGATTGGAAGTGGAATCTTTGAGTAACATACCATTTATCATGGTTTTTTACTTTGAATTTATAGATACTTTTATATATTATAAATAGATTATTATGTGTTACTTAGCACTTCTTTGTATTATTACGTATACTTATACCACTTCCACGAGTGAGTTGCAAAATGCGATTATATCTGACGTCAGAACATCCATTTACATCCCACTCCGGTCTGTGAAGAATCATGTTGATATGTGATGACGTTCCTACAGCTCAAACCAACATTTAATACTTATGGGTAACTAGCTGACTCCCGCAGTGTTACCGGCGGTTATTGTTTATTTATTTATTTTAGTTAATTCTTTAATAAGTGTTCCTAAGTTTTTTTAATTTTCCGCGCAATTTTTTAATTTTTTTGCTTTTATAAGAACCTTCTCCTGACAATAACAAACGCAACAAAGAAAGTGTCAAATCGGTCCAGCTGTTCACGCGTGCTGGCGTGACCAAGGGAAATAAGGATTCATTTTTATAGATGTAGATTATTTTGAAAGTATTTTGCTATTGAAGCGTAGCACTAAACAAAAAGGGGTGTGTATAGAAACGAAAAAAAACTTATTTTTTCTCACATTTGTTGCAGCTGAATAAAAAGCCTTAAGGGATAAGTAATCATTTAGTGTAAATTCCTGAATGTCAATTATATGGCCGGCCCTAAATGTGCCAGTTCCGAAACAGTGATAACGCGAAGTCACAGGAAACCCTAAACCAGCTAAATAATAAACAACTATCTGACGTAGCGCCATTTAGTCTCTAACTAAGCTGAGCTTGTACTATGAATGGTAAATTTACTAATAAAATACAAACAACACACTTTTTTTTAAAAAAAGGCACATATTATTCGTAGATTAACCACAAATTCGGAAATAAATATTTGCAGATTATATAAATATTTTGGTCCGACTAGGAGTAGGTACCGTACTTCAAGCACGGCAGTCATATACGCTGCACCTGCGCCACCAAGGCAGTCTATGGAGCCTTTCTCTTGCCTTGCCTTTCTCAAATAAATTTTCTCTCAGCGTTACCTAGTCTTGAAATACTGCGTTAAGTTAGGCTGTCAATTAATTCATCCAAATGCAACATCTTGCAAAATGTTTCGGTGTCGGTAACGCAAGTTGTGTGCGTTTTTGTTAGCAAGTCTTAGTGAATTTCTTGTGCATTTTAATGGCGTCAACTGTATTAGATTGGCAAAAAATGAAATAGGTGTTAACTTGTTGAAAGGACATTTAATAACATTGAATTTATACATCAAGAAGAACTAAAAATACGGAGCGTTACCACCCCTATTCCTTTGGGTGTTGTAAGAGCCCAGTAAGCGGCAAATTATGCAAGATAACAACATTACAGAGAGTAGAAAAACTTAAAATAAACCTTTATGCAACCAGTCTGACCAGCATAGTATAATAGAAAAACATTCTTTCTCAGAAAAGGTCTATGTCAAAATAATAGTTTCAGAGGCGGTTTACAAATGTATACTGTTGTTGTTGATGTAATGTGATGAACGAAGTCTTACCTTTTACATATAACATCTAAATAGTTATATAAACATGCAAATGTAGCTATGTAAATTTTATTTTTCTCTTAATTATTTGTCTTAACTTCGTCTTAACTCTTACAGTCCGTATTCATACAGTAAATACAATAATCTTTGGCTTTAATTATTGAGAATCCCTCAGAGCTATCTAATCGGCGCTAATGACGAGGCAATGGTATCACAACCAGTAAATATCACGACGAAAACGTGGTTGGTAGTCGATAGCGATCTCGACACCATTCGATATGGAAAGTAAATATAAGGAATGGGAGTTGCACGATATGTTTGAGCGCCAAATGGAGTTATTGCTAAGGTACGCTAGCTAGGGTTGGCAAAATGCTAATTTTTAATTTCAAAACATACATACACTTGTATACTTGGTGTAGGCTCAGGTATATTCAACAGTCACTTCAATTCAGTACCACACTCGTACTAACGCTACAGTCCATAGGCGATAGTCATGTAGCATTAAATGATACGTTTTCTGATTTACCTTCTGTACTAAATTAAGCAGTACTAGAATGGAACCGAAAATGAAAATTCTATCAAAAAAGGTGGTAAATTTTAGGCTTGATATCTCAAAACTCAGTTATTCATAAACTGACTCGGAAAATCATTTTTTCGGGAGATTATACTTGTTATTTGGTTGCCAAAATTTAAAGGGAAATCCTTAATCACCACACGGTTAAGTAAAGTAACAGATAATTTATTTCGATTTGTATTATTTCGATTTATGTAGTGAGGTAACCCTAACACAAAAACAGGTGTGAGCGAGAATTTAGTGTGAGATGGTATTTCCTTTGTGAATTGTCGGACTGGTCATCTAATTAAATTGTACTAGAACATGCTGAAATGTAACTGAAATTGTGTGTGGCACACAAACACCGTATTTTATCTCAGTGTGTGGACGGAAGAAATATCCTCTGAGGATGTGTGACATTTTGCACGTAAGGGAATTTCTAGAGTTAGATATTTGATTTGTTTTGATTAAAGTAGGTGATGGAGATGTCACAAAATATAATCTGTTATTATGATGGAAGTAGAGGAGATTGTTTTCATGCTCTAATTAGATATGAGAAGAATACTTGCCTAATGAAATAAACTAGTATCTAATGTATATTAAGAGATCATGGACTAGGAGTGGAGAGATATTTTTATGGATGTTTTAGGCGAGAAAAAATATGTCCCGGACTTGGAATACTTTCTACTGCGTGAATTGTTTTGAATTCAAATCTCACATCTATAAATTATTGTCCTAAGTTTGGGTGTTTTTTTGTGTCCGTTTCACGTATTATTGCTTGTAAAATCCTCCGCGACATAGTAATTATATTTTTACAGTCACTTTAGGAAAGTTCTGTAATCATTTACTGTATTTGTATCATGATATCGTTGGCCATACCTGATAGTCACCTTCGTATTTATATATGCTTTAGTTAATGTCATTCTTTATTCATCAAAAAATAGAATAATTACTAAGTCTTCATGCACTTCGCAGTTAATACACACTTTACAGCTGTTACACACTATAATAAATGCTGTTTATATAGATACAAAACTAATCAACAATCGAAAGTGTACAAAACTCGAAACATCAAATTCATGTTTTATTGCCAGCCCTATTCGGTATTAGCTAAGCCGATCGCCTTTCACGGAACTGCTCACAAGGCCGAGCGTCGCGTGCGCCGTTCTACCCCGCCTCACCTCCCCCCTCTCAGGCACCGGCGCGGGCGCATTGACACCCTTAACTGTCAGTACTGTCAAGTACTATCACGTTTTTGTTGACTATTTATTTATAACTTCACGCAATTTTCTACATCGGCCGACTTAATGCCCAGGGCATTCTCTACTAGTCAACCTTAGGGTGGTGTAGAAATATAAATATATACATTTACATGTATTTACATGTTACAATTCACATACATTTGGGATTGTTTGGTACCCAAGAACCATAATTTTTATGGATCTGATCTGAATCTATTGTACGTGCGTATCTATGTTATGTACGTATTTACTTTATTTAATATTTGAGTACATATAAATACATGTATTGTTTCTAGAGTTAGTACAGGCTGTACATAGTTTTGGATCAAACGGGTATTTCACTTAATATATTTGACATAGGAAGAGTTATAAAATAAATTATCATTATTTTATTTATATGGTAAACTTTTTTCAGTATATTGTTAAAATCTGTGTAACTTATCAATATATACAAAACGATAAAAAAACAAAATCGGTTATCGAACCGAGAAGAAGTCTTCAGCTATGTTGTCTTTGCCTGTTTACAAACATATACACGGATGTCTTTATTATCTATAGTCACGTGTCTCACCCACAAAACATGAAATGACAAATCATTTAAATTGTCACAATAAAACCGCAATCATCTAAACCATTGTGGTTTCAATCGTAAACAAACCGCGACGTGAAGCATGGCCCCATACGTATTTAAAATAATCTCACATGAATTTTTCCAAACAATTTCCATTACAATTTCAGTTTGCGCGCGCAACTGCGCAGGCGATGCTGTAGGGGGCTATTACTGTGTTCGCAACCGTGACATTGCGAAGGTCGCGCGCGATGCGACACTCGATATATTTTGACGGTAATCAACGATGGCTTACGTAATTTACGCGCGGATATGGTAATTGTCACTTTCGAGTTTTGTGATTTAAAACATGTTGGTGCAGAAACAGGCTTCTATGGGCTGTTTCTACGCGCGTTAGATCTTGGGTATTTTTTTCTTTATAACTTTTTTATGTACTTTTTATTTCATCACTATATTGGGCTCTGCCTAGTTTGGAATCGGTTCGCCGTGAGATGTGTATTTTTATTTTTCTTGAAGGTCATATGGATTTTAAAGTTTGATCAATTTCCATATTTATTACATATGTAAATTTTCGTGATGGACTTATTTACCATTCTGTTTGTTTTCATTGTCATACTGTATAAAAAAATATTATTTATTATTTAGCACTTGCATACCACTTGATACAAAATAGTTAATAATTAACTATAGAAATTTAAAAGTATGTACGGAAGATAAGATTATAACTTACCACACATAACTAGATAGTAAAATATGTAAGTAGATCTGAGCAGCAGCTTATTTTATTCCATTGTATTTCATTAATTTACAAACAACTGTTTATAAAATACTTATAGAGAAAAAATTTAGATTTTTTTTTTAATATCATATTTATTATTGAAACCGTGAAGCCTAATAAAAATAACACTTTTTGATATCCTAACTTACATTGTTTAATTACAATAACGTAAAATAATATATTAGAATTTGAACATATTTGTATAAAAGATAAATTAATGCAGAAATAATTAGGTTCCAATACCACGATTGTGAAAGAAACAGGAACAGTCTGCAGTCAGTTCATTTTGCAGCCCCTATTTTCTGTTTGTGTCTTGATGTTTGATTTATTTGTACTAAGTACCATGTAGTTCTTCTATTTATACCACAATTTACCTTCACGTAATTAATCCTTCTAATACAAACCAGGTTCATATGTAATGAAAACTCACAGAAATCATTAACCGACTTAAAATAATTGCTTGAAATAATGAATTCAAATGTCGATAATGACTTGATTAACTAGATACTATTATGTAGCCTTCAACGCTGAAATAATTATATATTACGTGATTGATTGGCTGCGATAACCAGATTTTTTCTAATTTAATTCGTACATTAAACTCTGCAAGTACTTAAAATCCTTTGTGCGATATTTTTTTGTACTTTGTTTACTATTTATACCTAAATAATGATCGCAGGCCTATTCCGTTGCTGTATAAAGTGCAAAATAAACATTTAAATTAACTAGGAATGGAATTGTATGAAATCTGCATTCTTCCAATACCACGCAATTGCATACCACGGCAATATTTTGCTAGTGACATATAAAATGTACATATATGCATATATTTATGTGTACTCTAGTCTAAAATTTTCATAAGTTTTCCTGGAAAATCAAATCACCTTAGGTAAAAGGAATGTACAAGAATATGTTTTGAAATTTGAATGTGATGAACTACTGTTTGACCTGCTTCAAATCAAAAGGATAATGCCTCCTCTTAGCGAGGCAGCCTATAAACGGAATTGCTATCAATATCCTCTCATACAACAAATTTATATTTCAGTGAATGTGGGTACATCTAATAAATAATACAAAGAAACTTCATATCATTATTGACTCATTTTTTAAGAACTTATCTCTAATTTTAAACAAAACTGACGTCATTGTATTTTAACAAAATAGATACAATAAATGCAGCCAAATATCGCTAAAAACCGTTCATAATAGTTAATGTAAATCATCTGCATTATTTTGTGTATCAACAATAATTTGAACAAACAAAAAACAGTGGTTGTTCAAATATGGCGCGCGATAATCGTGCCGTGCTAAATACGGCTGTTTATCGAACGATACGATAATTGAACCTCATTAGCTGTATAATATATTTGTAAAAAAAAAATAGACTGAAGCAGTATTGGTAAATATCCTTTTTTAAGTTGTATTTGATTAAAATGATATATGAGAGTTAAAAGTTATAGGGAATACGAGAGCTAATCATATACTTTTATACTTTATAGTTTACGAGAACTTGCAGCTAGTTTGTGTAGTTATTATTATTACTTCGAAAGTCACTCTGTCTGTTACACTATGACTATAATCACTGCATCGATTTCCATGAAATTTGGCATAGCTATATTTTGATTATCTATAATCGTAGTTTAATAACTGACAGGGAAATAACCATTATTTAGCACATTAAAGCGACTGGACCGGTGCAGTGTGATGCCATAGCCTACTATCTCATATGAAACCGGGATAGGGTCAGTCCCCCATGACTATGGTAGTCCTGAAAAGGCGAGTGATCAAACACTCCTAAAAAACTATTTGTTTTAAGTAAATGAAGCCATAACTCTCACAAATGAACATACAATCTTAAGTACATAGACATCTGGGCCGAATTCTAATGGGCCCACTGACAAAGATTTATCTTCTTACATTATTATATAATCGAAGTTTGAATTTAAGCCAAATAAGTTCAGGCTTAAGGCATCAAACTGTTTAAAAACATTACTTACACCGAATCAAGAAACAAATTGTTACTGGCCCATTCGTATATCTCCATAATAGGAGATTTAAGTCACCAAATAACTCATTAGCATTTGTTCTAATCTGCTGTCAGTAGATGGCGCGACGATCAATAGAACCTGTTGCTACAAAAGTCAAGGGAATGCTCCACTAACCTCAAACGACATTCCAAAGAAAAACCAACTTTATCTTCATACCGCATGATAGGAATTTCTGTGAATATTTTTTTGAATAATATAACTAGGATCAGAAAAGTAATTCTGTACTCTATTTTTCTGAAAATAAAGTGTATATTGTATAGAATGTTTTTTATCTTAATGTGAATGAATAGGAGACGTCTAGAAAATTGTTCTGATATGGCGTCGACGACGTGTTTCAAAGGACGATGAGTCGAGGACAATAAGGGAAGCTCCTCAAGGCAAGTTCATAAAATTGAAACTAAAGGAGAACTACCGCTATGTGGTTGAGTTTTAACTCGCTTCTAGAAAGAATTTTCTTCTAACTAATTATTTGTCTTATGGTATTAATAAAACTTAAGTCAAAATTATCGTTATGACCTATAATTGTCGTATTGAAATATTCTCTTTTACAATCAGTTTATGATTGATTAGCTGACCCACGCAAACTCAACCTGTACGACTCCTGTTGCCCGCAGCGTAATAATTTTCACCCGTTTTTGTAACATTATTCATTGGTGCTCCACTTTTATTGGTCTTAGCGTGATGATATATAGCCAATAGCCTTCCTCTAACACTGAGGGAATTTTTCAAACTGAACCAGTAGTTCCTGAGGTTAGTGCGTACAAATAAACAAACTCTTCAGTTTTATATATTAGTGCAGATTATGAGCCATACTTCGCAAACAAAATCCACTACTCGACCAGAGTGGCACCAGGGAGTCACAAAGCACAGGTTTTAAGCAATATAGTAATGAGCAGACTGTACAGTTGCCCCAGTGGTTTAAACGGCCGCCATGCCTCCTTTTACTACGCCAAATATTGTGTTCAAATCCCACATGGAACAACACTGGCGTGATCCGCAAATTATTATTTTGAGTATGGATGTTCGTTGTGCCCGTTTCATGTATATATCTGGAGGCCCCACGACACAGGATGTATATTCCTACTGAAGAAATGTCAAAAAAAATCTTGAGTTGCTTTTTCTCGATTGAATCAATTTTTACCTTACCCGAATTCAGAAGAGAGAGGATTTTGCACTCAGAAGGTGGCAACGTATATAAATTTCGATAGTTACTTAACGGCAAACAAGCAGGCCGATGATAAGTGATGATCTCCACCCAAAGACACTTGGGATTTAAAGGTCAGAAGAACGTCACCGGGAATGCGGGCAATGCATTGTTGCATTGTACGCATCCACAATGAGTTCGGTGACCACCACTTTTGGATTCTGCTTATGCTTTCCATCAAGTAGAGTAACGTCACTTTGGCTGGCTCACACATAACAATAAATGCTGTCAAAACGTAGACCAAATATACTACATATTTAGAAATGTACTGCAGAGCTTCCAATAACCTATTAAAGTAGAACATCTATTCAGACAACTTGTAACCCAATTCTATTACGTCTAATTTATTTGGCACTCGACCGGATGACCTGAGTATGTATAGACACTATAACGACACTTTTTGTTAGGTCTTCGACACGTTCTTTTGTTATTTCTACTTATATTCCATTCAAATTCAAGTGCTAATCCCGGTTTTGGTGTAAAATACCTATAGTTGTAATATATGCTATATAATAATAATATTATGTGTGTGGCGATATCCATATACAGCGCAACAGAAATATTCTACAGATTTCCACTGGGCCTAGTGTTGTGGGTTCAAATCCCATATGGGCAAAACACTTTGTGTGATCCATTAATTGTTATTCTGATCTAGGTGTGTAATCCATTAATTGTTATTCTGATCTAGGTGTTCTTTGTAGTCCCCCGCGACACAGGATGTATATTACAAAGGCGGGAGATGTCTTTAAAAAAATTTGAACAAACTAACCTAGCCAGCATGGTATAGTAGACCAAAACCTCTTTGCCAAGAGAGGTCTTGATCTAGCAGTGGACGGTTGGTATGGATAATTTATGTACAATTTTCTACTATTGCTGTGATTGTGTATTCATAAAATGCTTCGACTTCCACCACTGAGAATATATTTTATAGAAAAGCTAAAGTTCAGCTCATATGGAACGGATCTACCGAAGTTATATTCCACTGCCTCACAGAAAACCGATGTAAAGCAGTACCGAACGAACAGAGGACCAGTGCGAGTTTATTTCCAACCATTTCTCGACGACAAGCGCCTTCAACGTTGCTATTAGTTAAGATTCGTGCGGCGCATGACGATTGGGTTGATGTGAAACAAACTCACACTAGGCCTTCTGATTAGTTCTTTCGTTGTTTTTCACCAAATGATCGATCCCTCTATATTAACTTCTGTCACTTGATGGTATTAATAGTGTCATGTACCTCGTCACACATCTGTCCCGTGTACTAAACATAGAAAGGTTCATGACTATTTTCAGCAACACAGGCTGAATAATAAATCTTTAAACAGTCCAGTTGTGAAAGCGTTCGTGTTATCGTGTCCATTAACACGACTGCATTAATTTATTACAGAAATGAATAGCGTTTATTAATTTATCATTAATTATGTTGCCGCCTGTTACACAGAACTGTAAGCTTAATTTACCTCTTAGGTCGTAACTTTTTTTTGTAAACTGAGAGCAACTTGCACGACTTGAGACTATTACTTAAGAAATATACATTAATAAATATATCTCTGCTTTTAATGTATATTATGAAAGCGAGTTAAATTTTACAGTTAATGTTATTACAGTTGCTTAATATGTAATTATTAGACACAAGTCAAATGGAAACTCAGAACAACAATCTCTTAATTGCATAAATAAGTTGGTCAATCTTGCAATCCATCCTACAACACTCGGTTTAGTGGCAGTTTAGCACTGCAACTGTTGTGGAATTCAGTAGTAAAATGTAAAGTGTTTTTATAATCTAATAACATCGGGAGAGCCACGCTTCGGCATGCATGGGCCGGCTCGACAGGAGTGATATCACGGCCTCACAGAAAATCGGTGTGAAACAGCGCCTGCTCTGTGTTTTACCGAGTGAGTGAGGTTACCAGAGGCCCATAATCCAAAACTCGAACTTAACACAGGGTAGTAGAAAGCAGAGAAGTGACCGTTTAAACCACTACTCCGCGTCATGTCGGGGCCTTCATTTGAAGTGCACTTGAACATCTTGATTTCAGAAGATATTTGTACTCGATATCATAAGTTGAGGCAAACCTGTGAAAATACGTTATACACATAAACACAAAAAAGTTTTCCTTATTCTTATTATAATATCTTTTAAATAAAATACTTTTCAAAGGTTATGAAACTGTAGATTACTATGCATATTACCGATCTATTCGGGTTTCCAGGAATCAAAAGATAATTGTTTGTACCAGACACAATTGTGAATAAAGTAACTAGGTGTTGTAAAAAAACACAAATAAAAAGAATGAAAACTCGTGACAAATCGTTATAACCTTTAAAATTGTATTTTACAAATCGACAAATGGATTTAAATTACACCTGACTGTACAGTTACGTCATTCTGGTAATTGTTTTGTAGAGTTTTGTTTGTGCCCTGTCAGTAGCGAAGAACAAAGGAATTGAAAATGTTAGGTACGCTAATATTCTAAATCTATTGTGAAAATTAAGGCTATAGGAAAATTAGGATTTGCAGATAAATTGAAGTTTTGTTTATTGTTTTAAGTTAAGTAATATTGGTCAAAGATTCTTTTACACTAGAATTAATTATTTATCATAGTTGCACCATATTGTTATAGCGATGTTTTTGAAGTTGACTGGTCCATGGTGGGCGATTCTGACTACAAAAATAAAGGTCGTACGATCGATACGAAGAATACCTGACTTGAAACAAATAAAAATCATTTGTTCTGTATCTGGATGTAATTTCTCCGTAGTGTGTATGTATTTAAATATATTTAAGCATGTTTATTTCAAAAATCCTTGTGCCCTTTTTACGTTACAATAATTAGGTTATCGCCGTCACAAAACTGTTTTTGTGATGTAAGTACCGTATATAGTTTTACCGTGGGAGAGCCACGCTTCGGCATGAATGGGACGGCTCGACCGGAGTGATACCACGGCCTCACAGAAATCCGGTGTGAAACAGCGCTTACGCTGTGTTTCATCGAGTGAGTGAGGATACCGGAGGCCCATACCCCAATCCAACGCCCCCTATCCCTCTCACCATCCCCCTTCCCCCCAGGCCGCCATAGTGTGGGTCACCATGCTGCATTGTTTTTTATCGCATTGAGGATGGTGACCAACACTCTTGGATTCTGCTCATGCTTTCCATCAGGCAGGGCAGAGTCATTTTGGCAGCTTAAATAAAAAAAAAAAAATATATATAGGTACATTTCGTGCTGTTAATTGGAAATTACAAACAAACACTTTAATTTTATTTATTTAACAAGATTTAGGAGGAGTTCGGTATTTCGGTGTGATGGTAGGAATAGGAGAATGTCAAGCACTTTCTTATTGGAGACCTATTACGTAATAAATTTCTGTTGTAGAGGTATCAATATGGTACTGCGTAACCTTTTCAGCTTGCTGGGATTAAATATAGATACCAATATTAACTGAAAACCACACAAAAAAAATCAAATTATGAACTTTATGTTACGCTCTTCGGGAAGTTAAAAAACCACTGACATCGAAACTGTTCTAGCCATCTATCATGCCCATGTACCCTCATGCCTGAACTACGGCATTATCCTATGGGGTGACCGCACAGTCGCGCCTTTTCTTTTAATAATGCAAAAAAGGTTAATAAGGATAATAATGAACATAGACAATACAGAAAGTTGCAAACCGCATTTTCAAAAATTATAAATACTGTCCCTTGCGTGTCATCATCATAAACAACATCAACAACCCATAATGTCCCAATGCTGGGCTCGGTTCTCTTCTCAGGAGAGGGTTAAGGCCATACATTCCGCCCTTGCATGTACATTCTGGAAACATGCAAATTTGTCAGGCAACACAAAGATTATTACACAACCAGGGAAGATACTAACAGACATAAAAATAGATGAAACTTGCGAATGTCTAAATTAAAAATGCATGTATCAAGCCCATTGGATATGTTATTTCCATTAAATTGTACAGTAAATATCCTAATGGTATTAAAAACGAAGAAAAAATTGATGTGTTTAACGTGAAATTAAAATACCTTTTATTATAGAAATGTTGGTATCGCTAACGAAGATTCAGATTTATGATAAAGTTTATTAATTCAAAATCTTTTCACTGTAAAACTGACTATATAGAAATATGACATACTACAAAATTGATATACAATAATAAAATAATACTCTATAATAATAATAACATTTTATACATATAAAATATATGTAATGAAAACACATGTACATGTACTTACATTTTAGACGTGAACAGTAAATAAACAATTACGTAGTTCTAACGTACTTAGATACACTATACTAACTTTTAAACTTTCGCATTTCATGATATAATAATGTGACCACGGCTAGTGGAACCTGGTCAAAATGTCAGATAAATCTCGGAGTTTGGAAGGTGGAGTCTAAACCCCGTCCCATCGGATTATGAGAGACAGGGAACAGAGAGTGCACCAGTGTTTGCGCATACGCTTGTGCACTGTAATATCTCCTGTGTACTTGGCTGGTCTCCGTTGAGATTGGCCGCCATGGCCGTAATTGGCTAGGAGAACATCACTATTTCCAATGAGTGTGACTATTGGACTTTACTTTGGTTAGCCTACAAAAAAGGTCACTAAAAAAAAGTAACGAAAATCGAAAGTTAAGGCAGTAATCTTACGGTTAACAAAACAAATATCAATTTAAATATTTTTTTTATATATACGAGTTCTTGAGTAGTATGCCCATAGATTGCATGGTCATTGTATAACAAGCTTGTACCCATGGTTCCTCCTGCGCGTATTTTGGTTATTGTGGTAGCCTCCGTCCTTTCTCAAGAATCAGAGTTTCTCCATGTGAATGAGAGACAGACAGACAGACAGAATTAGATTCATATTTATAATATGTATTAGAACCACAAATTATAGCCTAAACGCTTTGAGCTCTTCATTCTATCGCTACAGGAAGAAGGATATGTGTCTAAAGAAATTAGACATAGCCTCTCTCTTAGTAACGAGACCGCTAAAAGAGTCATACTAATACCTTGCTTAAATGAGTGTGTAATATTAAAATACAGATACAGAGTATTTAATCGTGGTCTTCAAACAATTATCTTTCATGAGTGTACAAAAGTTTTGAGCAAGATGTCTGTCACGGTGACGACGACAAATGACGACAAGTTTATGGCATATTTTTTTTAAAACTCTCGTAATATTTGTATTACTATAAACTATCTCAGTTACAGGAGTGTTTTGTTTGTGTTGTTTTGAGACCGGGTTGTGTAGTGTGCCTTAGGAGAGGCCTATGTCCAGCAATGGACTGCAACTGAGGATGCTGATGATCTTAATTAATATAATAATTGTTGTGAAGTGATTGTTTCCTTATTAGAAAGACATTGAGGTTTCCCCTCTCACGCTCCTAATTGTAGAGGGAACCACTCAAAAAGCGACAATAGAATTATGTCTCCAGGGTTACAGGTGCTCTTAAGCAGCTGTAGTTTATTAACTCTCTGTTACATAAAAATATAAGGTAGCTACCTAAATACATAGTCAATATTCTGTCGAATACATTGCATGCTGATGTCATCCTTAATCCCCGTACTCTTTATTGATGTCGTCGAAAAATACAACAAAAGTATCAAAGATATGGGTACTCCAAGTTAACATTCAATTTTCAACCTTGTGTTTGTAAACATGAAGTAGCAATAAAGTTAGTCGTATTGATGTGTAAGTTGGTTTTAGATACCTGTTGCGTAAATGTGAAGGCCTGAGGTCCGTTCTCCGTTTCAACGTTCCGTGAAATAGGCGTTGGTTTGTTGTTTTATGGCATATGAGCTTTTGGCGCGGAATTAGTTTAGGATTCTTGATCAGCCTTCAAGAAAACTTATTAGTTTTTCAAGGTTGGTACGATCCTGCTTTATATCCGATTGTGAAAAAGATTATCTTTCTTGATCCTATGTATTTACAATTCTTTTGTACTCTCTGTAGCCTCAAAAGGTTTGATGAATTTTGAAGTTTGTGTCGTCTTCATTGTGTGTGATATTAATACTACAGGCTTAATCCAGATTTGTGAAATATTTTTTTAATTCTTAAGCAATAAATTTTTGTTAATAAGCAATAGCTACTTTTCATCATTTGAAAAACCTCCCGTTTTAAATTACCTTGTAATGTTCTTATGAAAGTCGCAAAGTAATTTAAATATAGCACCTTATTTGCCGAGAAACAAAGCCAGTAAATCCGTGGCCATTTTTTTCAGTTACCATATTATTATATGTTAGCATTGTTAGTAAGTTCCGCGTTGATTCTAATGTCTCATAACGTAACACTCATTTCTGAGAAAATATATTATTAGATTATATACTACGAAGAAAATTCTTGTAGCCTTCCATGAACAGATTAACCGAATCCCGTGGTGTTACGGCGGTATCACAAGAACTGCCAGATCGCCGGTGATGTAAGGCCGTAACTAAAGCAATTTTTTAGAATAGCTTCGTCCCTTGACAATCCCCGCGGTTGTGATTGTACCGCGGTTAAACACCGCGGTTTTGGTCAGGCCAGCAAGGTCTCTTTTCTAAGGAGAAGCCCATGTTCAGTACTAGATTATTTAAGGCTCTTGGAAAAGCGGACTTATTACCCGACTGCGAAAGAAAGAGAGTTTTGTTTTTCGAATGTATGTATGTATATTTAATTGGCACGCCTTAGAGCCTAAACGGCTGGTCATATTTTTAAGTGAGTGGTATCAATTGGGTTGTTTTAGTCGTGAGATCGACACTGAGTACATCAAAATTTAAAAAAAAAGAAAATAAAAATAAAATATTTAAATAAAATCTGGATTTTATAAATATGTCAGATACTCTGCTTGATGGAAAGCATGATCAGAAACCAAGAGTGGAGGTAACTAAACTTATTACGAATGCAGACAATGCTGCATGGTCACTTCCACTATAGCGGCCTGTTGAGATGCTCCTGCATCATTGGCCCTACCGATTACCCAATATTTCATGTTATAGAACATTATCATAAGTTGTAAAGTTTACCAGTAACAAATTATAATTATGCGACAGCGTGCAAATTGTATAATTTGAAGTACATCGACCATTCGGAAGACAAGTGACATTTGTAGTGCCATGTTGGTCGTTCAGTCTATTATGCTAATATGGAATTTATTTCTTGGGATTATAGGTGTTCGATAATGTCAATGTATGTGCATGACATTTAGGGGATATTCATACTAATTGTTATATTAATGTCACAGCTGTGTATCGTTTATTTAAAATGTTGTGAATATTAACAATATATATTAGTATAATAACCACCGATTGTACAAATAAATATTATGGCTCTTTGTGTTGGTTGTGCGTTAGTTTTTATGCACTAAACCTTCCCTAAACTATCATAGCATTTATCATCAAGTAAATGCAAGAACACTGGAAATGTTTTTGAATTTACAAATGTGTAAAACAAATACAAAGTAAAGGTGGGAAATGTTACCTATTTTTATTATTATTATCCTACTAAGGCTTTATTTCTTTTGCCATGTGTACATACTTTATGCTCTAATACTGTAAATTTAGCTACTTCCAACATATTATTATTTTCTACCTTAGTGCTATAAATATACTTGTATAATGCCTTTTCAAAACCGACAAACAATAATTCCCCTTTCAATATTATTACAATTGGTGCTTAAAAACTTCAATATTTTCTATCCAGTTTAGTGGTTAGGTTTATTTCAATTAGTTAACTACTGAATAGACCTTCAAGTGGGCTCAGAACACATTCTTGGCTGGGTTGATTAATTCAATAGAATTTTCTTAGTATTATATTATCGTTTACTTCGAACTTGACCTTTACTGAGAAGAATTGTAAGACCAGAAAAATTGAATAGTAGTAAAAAGAAGGCAAGTATTAAAATAATTCATTTTCCCGCTCGGCAAGTCTCGCACAGAAGATCAACGTAAAATGACAGCATTCGTGCTGTCGTGTTTCATTGGTGAGTGCGAGGCCGGAGGCCCAACGATGCAAAAGTATCACTAGGCCGGCATGCTGTGTGTCACCATGTTGCTTTGTCTGCATTCGCAATGAATATGGTGACCACCCTCTTGGATTCTTTTTATGCTTTCTATCAGGCAGAGCAGAGTCACTTTGGTAGGCCCATACATAAAAAAGACAGTTTTAGGCAGAAGATATTGTTAGTACTAGTAAACGTTCTAGATATACCTGTTAGTCTGGTGGATAGTAATCATGGGTACTAGGACGTGGGGTGTGGGTTCAAATTCCCACCCAGTACAACGTAGTATGTGATGAAAACGATTCTTTGTTTACGGTTCAACGCGGAAATATATCGATCGAAGATGATCGACAGCAACAGGCACACTGTTATGTGAATGGGACCAGAAAATAATAATTGTCAAAATGTAGACGTAGATTACGTCTTTGATTACTTCTTTGAGGTTAAAAGATTATCTGTATGTCTTATCGACAAACTTGAATCATTACTTAAATTGGCGATAAATCGTTTGAAACCGTCAACACAAATATTTCCCACCTTTACAGTGCATGCTGCACTTAGAACGTTTTAAATACTAAGCAAGCTACGTTACTACTGGTCAGAAATCTATCCCTTATTTACATTTATCATCACTGCAATTGGTAATTAATATATTAGATAAAACAGTTATAATCATATTTTGAATCCATTATCTTTGAATTAATTATAACGCAGAACAAATGCTTTTTTTGGATACTGCAACAGATCTATGTAATTAAATGACAGATAATAAAGTCGTTATCATGGAAATGTATATTTACGCGAATGTCGACCTCATTGTATTTGAATGTCTGAAAGAAAGTAAGCTTATTTGGTCATCATTCAAATTTGTCGATAGTACGTTAATATGTGTGTGTAGTCAATGAACAACCCATAATGTCCCATTGCTGGGCTCAGGTCTCCTCTCAGGAGAGGGTTAAGGCCATACGTCCCCACGCTGGCCAAGTGACGCTGGCCGTTGGATGTTTTTAAGCCGCCCAAAGGCCTTCAACTAAGCTGACTGACTGTTATCATATTATAACAACCGGGACCGACCGCTTAACGTGAGCTCCAAATCACGGAGACGCTCATGGTAACATGCCACCAGCGGTCACTCATCTAGATACTGACCGCGCCGTCGTTGCTTACCCTCGGTGATTGTTTATAATCACCGAGTGCAACTAGGCTATGAGCGCCTGTGTAGAACTCATTCTTTGCTTAATAACCAACATTCAAAGTCCAACTAAACTACACCACTTCGCCTGTTTCACATTTTTTCCTTTTGCTGCAATTTAAATAGATTTTTAGCTCTTCTATAAGTAGTTTTTTAAACTGGAATCCATATATCCTTGATTAAAACAACTCTTCAGCTTCATAATAATATATAGTATTGATGAGTACCCACACTATGCTCATGGTGACGAATACTAATACACTATTAAGTATTTTGATATTAATGTCTATGAATCTGACGTCACGTGACTATGAATCTAAATCTCATAACGTCACGTTAGTACATAACTCGAAGAATAGTCTTACGCCTCACTTAGTACAATCTCACACATGTTGCACCCACACACGTAACTTAACAACAATTGACTTTGAATTTTATCACTGAAACATACAGATGAAATTCCATTAGCAAGCCAACTAAAAATCTCTGCATACGTGCTGATATCCGATATAACTTGAACTCTTTTGTACGGGACTTACTTGAGAGTATGAGTTCTTGTTATTTTTGTCAGTGTTCTGAGTCAGAATGCATTGTTGCGGTAGGATAGACAAATGCGATGAAGTCTTACATAATGAGGGTTGACAGGGGGGGTGGAAGAGGGGCATCTCTAACAAGTTTATTGTAGACCTTGGTCAGGTCGATGACGTCACTTAGTGCATGACAAAGAAATTATTCATTATAAGACTTTTTAAATGTTTTGTACACAGGTTGACAGTTTCTAATAGTGAGATATTGTTTATTTGGGTATATTTATAGGATTTTTATCTAAAAATAGCCATTATTATTATTGTTGTCGTTAGTTATAGTAGGTATTCCATTTTCTATCGCGCTGAGCGTTGTGGGTTCCACAAATAGGACAACACTTTGTGTGATCTTTGCATTGTAGTTTCACAAGACTCAGAACTTCTCGCCGTCATCAATACTTGACGCAGGAGCATTCCTAGTGCAATAAAAAATGCTAGCCCTTTTACTAAGGGTATCTGGCTAGTCACAGCTTTATTCGTTTAGTGTCTGTTGTTAATTTTTTTTTTTTTAATGTCAACTCCCGCATTAGGAATATACATTCATGTGTCGCGGGGATCTTTACAAACATATACACAAGAAACGGACACAAAGTACACCCAGACTTAGAACAATTTATGGATCACACAAAGTGTTGTCTCATGTAGGATTTGAACCCACAACACTTGGCGTAGTAGGAAGTGGCGTGGCGACCACTGAAACAACTAGGCCAACCGTGTAGTCAAATTATTACTTTGTATCATATTCACGTTTGAAAGTGCACTGCAAAAAGACTCTTTATTTTATTTGTCCATTTACTCGCAAACAAAGTAATCCAATGCCCAATCGCAATCCTTACTCGAGAATCCCAACTGAGACCTCAGGCACAGCAGTGGCAAGCGTTACCACTGCACCACCGAGGCAGTCAATAACGAGTATTGAAGTTTCAATTTATCTATCATCATTAATCTGAATACTTTATTTAAATAGATTCGTAACTTATACTATATGTAGTCTCCCTTCAACTTTCACTCTTTCACTCAGATTGTATACATATAAGATGTTCGTGTAATAAATTACCGTAAAACTGCTATAAATAGTAAATCTGACCTTGGCAGTAACCATACGTAGTCATTTAGTGCAATCAAGTTTAACTGTAGGCCGAAAGAAATAAAGTTTCGTGAAGCCGGTTCACCTTCAAATACTGAATGTATCTAAAAGTGCATTCATAAGGCAAGATGTTCAATCGTCAAGGCTGACATCTGTGGAATGCGGAGAGATCGTTTTGTGGCGCAACCGAGTTTTGCAAACGCTTGAATCTAGTTACTGACACTTCACTCCTGTAGAGAATCCGTAATGCATTTTTTGTAAGTCTCCGCCATTGCTTTTCTAGTTCAGCACGTGGATAATGCAATACTGTTTTTGTGTAATTTAAAGGTTTGCAAATAATGTCCGAAAGACATAGGGAAAGCAAAACCAAAGTGTGTTTGTTATACTACCTAAGGACGTTTGGTTTTACTGATGTTACAGATACCTACTGAATACAGGTCTGTAAATCTTTAATCGATAAAAATATCACCTAAATAAGTCTTAATTTATTGAGATAGGTATCGTACTGAAAAGGCGACGGGCCAAACATGAAATATTTGATTACTACGATGATTGTTACGATCACAATCAGTGATTATCTACTTGTAACTACTTAAAACTAAAATTGTCCTTTTACTATTTTCGTAATATTTACCATGTTTTCTCATCGTTTAAACTTTCTAGGGGCTATACCTTGACTATTTTTGTGCTTATGCTTTTCTGAATTATTTTGTTTCTCTTTTTTGACCTCTTTGCATAGTCGGCTTATAATTTTTAAGCTTTACTGTTAAAAAAACAACAGGCTTACTTGGAATACTCTTGAGTCGTTAGGAACTTTACAAACATACATGGAACGACTCAAAGGACACAATAGTTGAAAGTCTTGTTTGCTTTTTGAAATCACGCAATTCGTTCAACAGTGCCTTTCATTGTTGTATTATTAGCCTTAAGTATTGAAAGCGCTATCTATTTCGCAAAACTACCAAACACTTCTTTTATTTTTTTAAACAAAATGTTCTTACTTAATCTTTCGACAGCCGCCTTAATATGTTGCAGGTCATCTACCGTTACACGTTCTAATTGCTTTCTGATAGGGTAAAGATAAGGCTATTGTCTATCAGATGTGTTGATTTATAAACTGTGACCAATCGATATAACATGCTATTCAAATGTGAGAAGATCAGAATATAAATAGACTTCACACGCCACATTTATGAGTAGGCTTGTATTTAAAATTATTAATAATGACTGTACGTACGGTTGGCTCGTGATTTAAGCATTCGCCACGTCGCTTTCTACGGCGACAAGTGTTGTGGGTCCAAATGTCACATGGGACAAAAAAATTTCTAATCCTCAAATTGTAGTTCTGAGTCTGGGTGTTATTTGTGTCCGTTTCAAGTTTGTTTGTAAAGTCTCTTGCGACACAAGTTTATTCTTAATTAAAAAAAACTATTTGCAATGATATCGTAGAACAGACTCCCTTCTCAAAGTCATCATTTGTGAGGGACACTCAGATAGTAGCTTAACACTTGCGTTTTGCAGTGCATGTCCATGGGGGTTACTTATTAGGTAACCTGTCTGCTAGCTTGCCGCCCAGTCTAACAAAAAAAAACACGTATTTACGTTTAAAAACTTTTCACACATTTTTGAGCTAGTTTTGATAATATTGTAACTCCTTTACGGTTCGGAAAGGCGATGTGTTTAAACAGGTGGTAGTGAATGGTCGGCCTTGATGTTATTGGTTCGCTTACTTATTTCTCAGCAAGTTGGTTTGAACTTTTCTCAACTGTCTTTCTATCGCCTAGTGGTTTAGTCAATAGTGATCTTCACTGGTACGTGGGTATTAATAACAAGCTCAAATACTGACATATGTTACGATAGAATATTTGTAATATTAACAGCAGATCAACTGATATTTTTAACTGAATATTTTCTTCTTTAAACGTCTCTTCAAGTGAACTGTGACTACACGAAATGCGCAGTGGTTTCAGTATTCGCCACGCTGTTTTTACTATGCTGAGTGTTGTGGGTTCAAACCCCACATGGGACAACATTTTGTGTGATTAACAATTTTAAATACAGGATTCTTATCTATTCTCCGATGTTACATAGCTACAACACCTCTTCTTCTGGATTTTTTTTCTTCATATTGGGTTATAAAAATTTATATCTTTAATAACATATAAATTGACAAAGAATATAGTAATCCATTATCATTGAAAGCTCGTATTGTCAAACCAGATCGATTGAATGTGTAATTAACGATTAAGTAATCGTGACTGCCTCGGTGGCGCAGTAGTGGCGTGTACGACTGCTGTGCTAGAGACCTCTGGTTAAATTACCTTGTCGGACAAAATGTTTGCAAGGTCTGCAAATATTGGTTAAGGAGTTTGGGTATTTTATATGTAATATGTTTGTATTTGCAAAAAAGTAAATATAAATTTAAATAATCAGTTGTGTAGAACAAGATTTGCTTTGTTTAGGATTGGACGGCGTTGTGTGTAAGATGTCCGATATATTTATTTTTTTAAACTTTGTAATTATTGATTGTAAGTGTAAATGATGTTCTCCCATTCGAATACGGCAACGGCGGCCAGTCTCAACGGAGACCAGCCGACTACGCAGGAGATATTATAGTGCACAAGTGTGTGCGCAAACACAGGCGCACTCTGTATACCCTCTCTCCCATAATCCGATGGGACGGTTAACCGACTAGATCGGGAAGAGATCAGGCGCGGGACCGACAGTTTTACGTGCTCTCCGAGGCACGGGGGTTCAGACCCAACTTCCAAACTCCGAGCTGTTATTAAGTGTTTCTATAATCAAAAAAACTCAATGACACTTTTGTCCCGACCCTGGATTTGAACCTGAAATCTCTTGATTGGCAGTCACATACTTCAACCTCAAGACCAAGGAGGCAGGCAAGCGTAAATAGATAATCGCTAACAAAATTCAACAGTTTGCTTCATGAAGCTACCAATTTTAGTAGCGTGACAGCCCTGAAAATATTACTTTCGACATCATCATTTATAAATGTAACTATCTATGATTTATAGCTTTCACTCACATCGCAAATGAAACATTTTTCCGCGTAGCTTACCCCACGATACCAAAATATTAGTTATTGCGAACCATCTGTCATTTAATTTTGCTTCGGTTTTTCCTTTGACCTATAAACATTCTGTTTCAGACTTTTTATATGCAGATTTCTGAATCGGGACATTTATCACGCTACAAACGACAGTGTGTTGCGACTTTTTATGCCCATTTCGATGATTGTGCATGCGGAAAACTGGATGCATTATTATTTAATTAAATCTAAGTGTACTTATCTTTAGAATTTCAGTTCCATTCCGTTTTAAAAAAATATTTACTAATTCAAAATTAAAGAGGCCGCTAGCCATACATAAAACGAAATACGTGCTGTGGCACATATTACAGGGCCTTAAACTTGGTAGATGTATGCATCCACCAAGTTTAAGCCCTCTCTACCAAATCTATTCAGATATTGAGAAGAATAAGAACTTAAATATTATACACACAAAAAGAACCCTAGTAGGAACAATTTTTTTTCAACTGTGTGAGTATTAAAATAAATTGTTAATATGGTCGCGAATAAAACGGACCACTTACAGTCGGATCAGCTCGTCGCGAACCGCAACAAGATAGTGCCGTATCGGTTCTCATTTTTCAATTATCGTCCCATCCCTTTTTAATTAATTAACTTCATATTACCAGCTCTTCATCCTTTTTTCTAGATTGAAATATAAAATGAATAACTTAGTATGAAAATTATTTTATACTCGTATATTTTATTGGACCAACTGTGCAGTGTTTATTTTAATAAGACTGTTGACAGATACTGTATAACGAATTGACAGATAAAAGTGTTTTTTTTTCATGTATGGTCCTGCTAAAATGACTCTACTCTGCCTGGATTCTGAGCATAAGCAGAATCCAAGAATGGTCACCATACTCATTGCGAATGAAGACAATGCAATAATGCGGCATGGTACACACACCATGGCGGCCTAGTGGTGCTTCTGCATTATTGGGTCTCCTGTCTCGCACTCACCAACAAAACATGGCTGCCATTTTACGTTGATTTTATGTGCGAGGGTATTACCGCCCTGTTCGAGCTGGCCAGGTGATTCACCAGCATTTTTAAAGTTATAGTTAAAGTTCAGTGTTGAAGTGTTCTTAAAATATTCTAATTCTAGCTTTTATCCGCGGCTCCTCGTGCTTCTGTGCCTTTGAAAACTTAAAAAATATTGCACCGATTAAATATATGCACAATATTTTTTACAGTAAAAATTGGTATCTATTTATGTTTTGTGACCATGATATGCAACAGTATTAATATGATTAATAAAACATTAGTAGCATTTACCATCAGGTAACTCTTGCTTGTTTACCAAGACAGTAGTAAAAACTGTAACCTGTCCAGTCTGGTTTGTGGTTAACGGTGGGTGCGCAGACGCATAACGCGTAACTAGCGCGATGCGGCGCCGGCGCTCACCATTGTGAACGTTACGGGCGGCGCATAAGCAACTTATTGACAAATTACATTTTCTTGTCCGTCTTTATGTGGTTGTTTTGTGATTATCGGTATCCTTTAAAAGCTTCGACGTCCAAAAAAGGCATTGCTAAAAAAACTCTGTTTCTGCAGTTAAGCTCACAGGCAGGTTAGATACTTGTTTATAAATATGAACCTACCAAAGTGTTTATAATCTGCGTAATGAAAAACATGAGCAATGAATCCAAGAGAAGTGGTCATCATACTTGCGAATGCAGGCAATGCAGCATGGTGACCCACTCTATGCCGGCTTATTAAGATATATATGCATCATTGGGCCTACGGTCTCAACTCACATACTCAACAAAACCCGACAGCACGAATGCTGTCCTTTTATGTTTTTTTCTGTTAGAAGGTAGTCCCGCCCCAGTGAGGCCGCCCTGTTGATGCTGAATCACCGTGTCTTTATAATAAATTAAGAGGTATTAAGTGCTTAAGTATTTATGAAAGCCCATCCCCTTTCAGAAAAGAAGTTGTTAACCTGTTTGAAAAGATATTTCCAAAAGTGATTTATATACAAAGGCTTTTATAAAATAAAAAAACAAGTTTTTATTACTTGTTAATAAAAAAATAACTTTTAACCCTTTCATTTGATACCCATATGGATGGGTTTTTCAGAAGTATGTAAGCCGCCCTTTTGTTACAGCGCCCATTTTGGATTAATATTAACACCGACTATATATAATTGCATTGTCATCAGAATTAAAGGAACATTTATTCAGCTCAATCGGATTACAGACAAACATCGGGACAGGTGAAACAAAATAAAAGCTTGTGAAAATGTACCTTCTCATTGCTCTGGAGAACTTTACAATCGTTTCATATTTAGCCAATTCTAATTCCTAGAACAATAATGGCAAAATTTGACTGAGCCAAAGACATAAAGTCCGTTGATAATTTTATTATCAACCTACTTCTGGCGAACTTTCGAAATTTTGCAATTACTCAGAACAATACATTTACGATTTCAGGAAACTAGTAAACAGTAACAAATACTAATACAAAGACATGTTAAGATATTGGAATTTCAATATGGTTCCATATTTTCACGGTAATCGATAGTATGGTGGCTAAATGCCTCTCTATTAAGGTATACACCCTCTTGTGTACTCTCGTAGTTCGAAGAAAAGTCTTCACTCTACAGTAACTTTTAAAGTGAAACTTTCATTACATCGTCTCAATTTTTTTATCTGTGTATCGCATGTTGCGTGACGCGTGACGCGTGACGGTCAGCCAGTGTCCAGTGGCCAGTAGGACGGTGTGCTAGTGCTCCACGCTAATTTGTTTGTTTTTATCAGTGCTTAATGTAAATGTTGTTATTTATTTGCTTTATTAGATTTATTTATTTGCATGTGAAAAAATTATATGTTTAATTTTTTCACCGAGAATTTATTGAACGTGTTTAAAAATCGTATATATATTCTTGTAAACATGTATAGGCATATATAAATATTTACAAAAGCCGGGAAAAATACGCATGAACGTAGTAAACCATCTGGTTGTATTACAAAAGAAACGCGCGTACTCCACCACCGATGTTAAACAAAAGGTCACTACACTTCTTACATATTGTTGTAGGTAAGACATTTGCAATTAATTAATATTTAACTAGCTTGTAATTGCAGGTTCGTAAAGGTTAAGTTATTGATGTACAGTGATTGATTGAGAAAAAATATACGCTGTGAATTTCATAGCGTGTTACTTTATTTTGTTATTCAACTGCGTCAGGAAAAAGTACAGGAATTTTGAGCAATTTATGTTAAAAGATAAATTAAAAAAGAGCCTTTATTCAGACAAAATACTTAAATTTACACGCATTAAATTTACATTCATTAGTCTAACTATTTGATATGTTCGATATATATTAAATAGTGCGAGTTCGGATAATGCAACAATGCAGCTACCCACACCGTGGTAGTCTAGTGACCCTTCTACATCATTGGACCTCCGGTTTTGCACTTACCAACGAAACACGACAGCACGAACACTGTCATTTTACTTTGATTTTCGTGTACTTACGAGACGTTAAAAAAACAGAGATAGGCAAAGAGATGGTCTGATGACATCAGGAAAGATAGCGGGTTCAACATGGACTTATATAGCAAAAGATTGAAATTTGGAAAGGGGATCTATGTCGGAAGCCAAGTTGTTCAAGCTTAACACCGTTTGCCAATAGTTATTTTCTTAAATAGTTGCACACAATTTTAAATTTCTTGCATGCAGAACTGAAGGTAGAAATAAAGGCTACTATATATTTTCGTCCTTCTAATATTAGATTTACTTCGTAAAGGTACTAATGTACGCCTTAGATTGCCACCCTTTATTTAAATGTATCTATCTAGTTCATCCCAAGATTGCCTAGAAAGGATCGCTTTGAGTGATAAGGCGCCTTTTGTATTCTTGTGAGTTCTCTATAAACCTTTGGTATATAAATAAGGTATTATATATTTTCCCACTTCTGTAGTACTAAGAATAAGAAAAGTAAAAAGATTCTAATTTAATATTCGATATTATATATATTTTTCTATAAGCACCACTAACCACATTCACACAACGGTATATCTACTACCAAAATAAGCGAAGGTTGGATTATGGGTATCTACTAGACAACTAAATAAATACCCATATTAAACATAGAAAATACCCTACCTCTAAATGAAATATATACAGATCATACAAACTTTTAGCCCGACACGGAATTGGAACCCGAGACCTCAAGCACAGCAGTTGCATGGGCTGCGCTTTTCGCCTCCGAGGTAAAACAATGACAAGATATACGGGCAAAGTTGAGTAGGTCAGCTAGTAATACGAAAAAGTACAAACAAGAAAAACTCATGAGATTATAAATTATATTAATTTTCTCATAAGAACGAGGAAAACTATAATCAAAAGACTTAATTAAAGAAAATAATATAACTGAAATGATAATATTAGTATTTAGAACTCACTTAAAGGGAAAAGCTTCGTTTTTCTTAAGCCGGTTAATTGTATTAGTTATAATACATATTTGGGTGCTTTTAGGTAAAAGGTTCGTTACGACGTAGGGTGGCGACGGCCAAAGCTTTTATTGCTTATGATAATAGCCGATAGGTTTCAGAGTTCAATTACCGCTGGTAATTTACGCCTCTTTAGTTTCTCATTATGTGGGAGTATGTGATCGTAAATATCTATTATGCTGGTTAATTGAACGGTTTCTTCCATAGGCTTAGGAAAGATATGCTTGAATAGGCATAAGTCATTATTAAACGGCTTTAAAAAAGGTTATCAATTCGAAAGTATTTTTTTTATGTTTGGTACCTCAGTACTTTCGACCGGGTAAGCCGCTTTTGATGAATCTTTTTTATTTGAAAGCTGGTGCATCTCGTGTGCCATTTGGTTCTAGTTCAAAAATCTTTCTTTTCGTAATTTTTTTTAAATTGTTTATATATTTAAAGGTAATAAACACCTCTGATTTGCCTAACATTTCGACCACGTTACATTAGACGTGGTCACAGGCTAACTAAAGGACCTTCTACTTTACGAATTCGACGACAGGGGGCGTGCGTCGTCGGTGAGTCAGTCAGCCTGTGACCACGGCCAGTACAACCTAGTCAAGACCGTCAGCTGCGTTAAACAATAAATATAATTATCTTATAGCTGCGTTATAGATTATCTTAGTCTTTGGTAACGCACAGGACAGGGTTATTTTGTAATAAAGAAAAGGAATATACATTCACCTTTGGACATGTAATCCATTGTACTGTAGAACAAGCTTTTACTAGACCTTGCTTTGAAGCATTGTATTATTTTCCACACAGGCAATGCAACATCTTTTATAAATCGTTTCAGTAAAATGCCTAAAAAGATAAAAAGAACTTTACCAGAATCAATCCTAGCGTGAATGTTCTCTGCTTTGACAGTGAATACCGTATAAATTCAGCTTTTGGTCGTTTCTATTTGATTGCTCGAACGTTGTCAAAGGGTTGTTGTTTTATTGTGTTTGATCGAATTATATTTGGACGAAACACGAGCTTTTCACCTCTATGTTAATTTGTGTTCTACAAATTTCGTAGAAACACGTAACGTAATAAACATTATACATTATCGAAATACATTTCAATGATGTAATATTTAATCTTCTTATACCACTTAGTAATGAAGCTCTTTCAAAAGAGGTTTCAATTGGTCTTCCGCAAAGGTTCTGCCATTCAGTACACAATCATTCAAAAGCAAGTCAGATGCCCGAGTTATTACTTGTGGCCGTTACGTAAATACATACTCCATTTAAAAATATACTTTGCAACCACTAGCTTAAAATATAATAAATTATAATTATACGAACCCGCAAACCGAGTTTTGTTTGAAACAATTCTACAGGTAGATATTTCAGTTTCAAATTTCCATTTTCCTTACCATACTACTATTGTTCTCAAATGAATAAATAAATAACTTATTAAGCATTACCTTAAAGTTAGGACTTACGAAATTATTTAGATGAAGCCATCGTTGAATTTCAAATTCTCCTAAATATCAAGACTTAGTTTCCTGTCGATTATTGTGTGTTCGTAAAGTAATTATGAAGAGGGTATTGTAATAAGGTTTTGGGCTGAAAATACCGGCATGTACCTTTTCATGTCCTTGAAGTACACGTGTTTTAGAGATCTGAGTATCTGTAATCGAGTCTTCGAGACAATACAGTCTAGTAGTTCATTAAAATCTCGGTTTATAGCATGTATTTGCTAGTATCTATTTACACCTTCAAAGAGTATGTAAAATGGTTGAAAACAGGATACATTACATGTATGAGTACATATGTTTACATGCATACTGCGAGAAAAGCAGTCAAGAGTCTTGTTAAACATTGTTCATCCATTTAAGGTACTAGGTAGCAAATTTTATAGATCTTTATAGTCTAGACGAGAAGGCAACTGTAGAAAAAGGAGTTTGTTGGTACAGATGGTGAAAGCAAAAGCTCAAGTAGATCAAAGTCTACCATCCATGACTACCAAAGCCCATGAAGATTTGCAAGTTAAGAGTCAAAAGTAACTTACCACTCTTTTATTCTCCTCTCTCTCTCTCTCTCCCCCTAGAAATAAACAGAAGGGATTTGGGGCTCCGGTAACAGTAATTTAATGTTAGTTTTTTAGTAAAGTCGTGGTATCATTCCAGTCAAGTCCGTTAAGGTTAAAGAAATGAAAGTAATATTTTAGTAATGTTCAATTTGTTCAAAAACTTCCACGACTAATGGCAACAATAAGGACACATTATTTATGTAATGACTTATTATTTAAGCAGTAGTCCGAAACGATGTCCTTCACATCCATTTCACGAATAACATTAACGCTATTGCTTTGTCGTTGAATGGACAGGTATGAGAGAGGTCCATCCATGTTTTGCATACATAGTAACCGTAGAAGTTTTATTTGCTCTTTAGTTTCTCCATTTTCATTTTGTCTTTATGCCATAGATTTAAGTAGGAAGACTTGGTTTCACTTTAATTACTATCATCTATATTCGCTTTAATTAATACTATCTCTTTCTCTTTAAATAATAATAAAGATAAATATTACGAGTGATATTAATTATTAACTAATAAAGATAAATATTACTTTGCAGATTCAACAAAAAACTTATTCATTAGGAAGTAGTTACCTGGGAAGGTCATAAGTACCACGTATTATATTTAGGGCACGGTTTTCACAGTGCAAAGTTGCGGTGAGTTGGTAGTGAAATACTTTTTAGGTCTTTTAATTTTTGATTTAACACGTTTCTCATTTTAATGCTGACGAAATTCACCAAAAAGAACCAAGAAGCTGGGATTCCGCCTTTACAAAAAGTATTATCTTTACTGAGGAAATCGACGCAAGGCATTTTCTTTCATCGTTTATTGCATCATAAGATCAATTCATGGAGAATGCTCAAAGTATCCTCACGACACAATGGCTGAACCTGTTGATTCAGTGCCGTCTGCTTGCGATTCCCTTGACGCAGTACATTTGAATAGTCTGTTGATTTCCTTTTTATGTTTGTGTAAGTAATGGTATTCATAAAATGAATATAGCGAGGTGAAGGCAATTTGTATAACCTCTTTTTTAGGTGACGCCATTCGATTTTTTGAATGTATCGTTTTTTATTGGTCTGGAATTACGTTTGTAGAAAGAAACTAGGTTCGTGTAATGGAACGCCTCATTTAAAATAACAAATGTCAAATAAGTGACATATATCCGTCCAATCGCTTTCTTCCTTCTCAGATGTAAGGTTCCATATACGCAGATTAGTAATGGAATGGAATGCGGATGGATTTTTTTTCAAATGTACCTGCAATCGTTTTAAAGAGAATCGTATGGGAAATACATAAATTATTAAATAATAATAAACAAAAAATAAACCTGCAAATCGATTTTGTATTATTTCATTGTGTTTTCTAAAGGATTTTTTTGTTTGTTATTTACATATTGAATAGTTAAAAAAGTATTTTTTCGTAGTGGTTCGTGATAAACTGTAACCATAAGAAGAGAAATGTGTAAATATAGATAATACTATATAATCATTCTCTATGGTCAGAACCATAGACAGTACGGTCAGTTGCATTTAATGTAAGGGCAATAATAAACTTACCATACTTTGATTAACCATATATATATATATTGTATTTTTATATGTTTAACGCTTCTCTTCTCACTTCTTTCGAAAAAAGAATGAAAGCGCGTAACTTTTACGTTCTTCTGTTGTTTTAGTTACTCTAACTTCAAATTACTTTAGTCTAAAGGCATGCAAATTAGTATGAGTGATATCAAAGTATATCTGTTATCGAATTATATTTTGTAAAGGTGTGATATTGGTTAACCACTGGTCGTATGTAATTCAATACTACACGCTAGGCTTATGTTCCCAAACGAATATTATATTAATTTGTTTTCAATTATTGGGAATTTAAGACTGATAGCTGTCCTTAGCATTAAGGATCTTTAGTTACAGTACGGCCCTGTCCTTTTTAAGCTATTGCATATTTTATGCTTAAGTTCTATTCTTTTCTATAATTTTGAACCCCTGACGAAAAAAGAGGGGTTATAAGTTTGACGTCCATGTCTTTGTGTGTGTGTCAGTCTCTAGCAACGTAGCTCTCAAGCGAGTGGACTGATTTCGATGTGGTTTTTATATTTGAGAGCCAGTTTCCTTGCAGTGGTTCTTATCTATGTTTAGGTAATATCGATTTAGTAGTGTAAGAGTATCACCTTTTTTCCAAAATGATGTAAAGTATTTTTGGCGTATGATTACTGGATAAAGTGTGTTTTTAAAATTTTTCATTTTAACCTGTGTTTCCCTTTTTACTGTCACGATTCAATTCTTCTTGCTCGATGTGCACGTTAAATAAACTGGCACTTTAAATTTTATAACATGTATTTTTTTTTCTTTTTTAGGTACGTTGCTGCTTTAGAACACCGTGGAATATATGACAATAGGTACAGTACTATATGCCCTCAATGATCAAAGATTTGCCTATAAGCCAACCAATAGGGTAATAATATAGAGAAAGAGAAAGACAGATAATGTATTATCCTGCCAGATTGAAGAGTCGCTTAAGTAGAGACTTTGCCTGATGGAAAGCAGAATCCAAGAGTAGAGGTCACCATACTCAATGCTACTCATTTGACTACACGGTTGGCCTAGTGGTTGCAGTGGTTCCGGATGGCGTAAGAAAGCGGTTCCCGGATCTCTCCCGTCTCAGGCGCAGAGTGGCACACCGTGGTGGTTTAGTGGGTAGTCTGGCAAGTCAGTCAGGAGTCCCACACAAAGTGAACCTCCAGTCCCCGCAGGGGGGGAGCGAAGTGCGTAAAGGCATTCCATTCCACCACGTAAAAAAAAGTGGTTGCAGTGATCGCCACCGCTCCCTGCTGCGCCAAGTGTTGTGGGTTCAAATCCTACATGGGACAACACTTTGTGTGATCCATAAATTATTGTTCTAAGCCTGGGTGTACTTTGTGTCCGTTTCATGTATGTTTGTAAAGATCCCCGTGACCCAGGAATGTATATTCCTAATGCGGGAGTTATCTTTTAAAAAAAGAAAAAATAAAAAGAATGCAGGCAATACAACATGGCGGCGACTTATTGAGATATTTCTGCATCATTGGGCCTCCGGTCTCGCACTCAACGCAACACGCCATCACGAAAACTGTCATTTAATTTTGGTCTTCTATGAGACTAACATACTCATATGCCTAAATAACTACAATTATTTTAAATGATGAAATAAGGACACGTTCATTCTGCTTATTCCTTAAACAGCATTCGGTTCCATTACTATATAACCTACTTTATTCAACAGTGCGTACTAAAGTCATTAATCTGAGCTGATATATAATCGTATTTTCAAAGCAAGTTCAGTCTAAATTACAAGCACGTCCTCGCTTCTAAATATAAGATTAGTCTATCAGCTTTGACCTTTAGCATTTAAAATGAACAACTTTGGTGAAAGTTCGCCAGCTCGGTGTCTCCGTGAAATTTCCTCCAACAATAACACGTAGGCGTTAACGTGGCCAAAAGGTCTTGGTTGGCAGTTTTCAGCTGCTTTCTCCATATTATTTTATTTCAAAGCCTTGAAGTGTCTCAATTATTGTTCCAAGAAAATAGATTAACGTAATGGAATAGTTCAAATTTAACTCAAAACACAAACGTCAAACACGTAGTGAAAAACTATACGAGCGAACTATCGTTACATAATAAAGAAAATATTAAACAGTCTACATTATTAGTTTAGTACTTCTAATTGTTGTAATTTCTATGAAAAAGTACTTATAAATAAAGAAAATCATCTTGAATGACTACTTTTTGAAAATATCAATTTACAATACTTACACACCATCACAAATTTATTATACTTAAAGTTTCCATAAATAGCAGCCGTAAATACACAAGTTGGCGACACATTTCCTACACTTGTAGAACACCAGCGTGTTTCATGGCCCAATTTCGTGCGTGAGCAAGCAGCTACAGTAACATGTCATCTTTGCTCCACAAAAACTGAAATCCCGTCCAAATCTAAACACATGGGTTCGCACAGAAAAGAGTGATTAATTGAAAAAGGGTGTGCATCGCTTTTGATGTCGCAACAAGTGGGTCTAGATCTCAATTTCGCAGAACACTGTTATTGGTGTGACGACGTGTGGGCTTATTCCGTACCTAACTTCAGATTGATGACTTATTTTTAGACTTTGCAACTTGTTTTTCTTGTAAAGTTTATTCTTTGAGTTATATACTGAAAGTGAAGCGTAATAATGACCATGAGGTCTTGGGTTCGGGGTATCCTGAGTCGGACCAAATGTTTGTATGATGAGTCGGACCAAATGTTTGTATGAAGTTATATTTGTACAGGAACCTGTAACCCCGTGCCAATGAAAGGCAACGTTGACTATTAAAACAACAGATTATGTATTGAAACTTTAAATCCAAACACAATACATTAAAGTTATTCTTAAAATACAATATTTTTTTCAAACTTTTCCGTAGAAAAATATATATATATATATATATTTTTATTTATTTGTATTTATTGTATACACATAGTAAGAAACGGTACAATAGGAACAGTCACAAAGTATATATTTTATTTGTTGTAATTGTATATAATAATAACATACATTTCTAAGAGAGATTCTTTATTAAAAGCCCTTGATGTGTGATGTGATATTATAAAAATTTTCTACCAAATATTGTATAACCGTGTATTTAAACTCTGCTTTCCTATTGGCAAAGGCAATTTACACGCCTGTTATAGTCAGAAGTCGAACTTCGATCATAATTAAAACAAGATATAAGCGAGAACAGATTGTAGGTGTCTCCTAAATTGGAATCACATTTGGCACGTGTAAGCCGAATACATTGAGATAAATGTTAGCGGCTGTGTCGACTGTCGAGTCACTGGCCGTGGAAACCCACGCGGGACTAGAACGGGGGGGGGTGGCGCCACCCCTATCAAATGGGATAATTTGTACTGAAGGCCTTTATTTACATGTTGATTAATTTCGGTGGAAAAAAATATTAGTGACGCTTGTATCAGCGTGGGCGTAACCCACTTGTAGCGATTGACGTGATGAGGAAAACTCTGGGTCACATAATAACACATGTGCTAAATATATGAGAAAGGTTTTTGGATTAAACAGTAACAAGTACTGAATTTCAGTTCCGCTTGGCGCAAATATAT
>PKRV01001042.1:757908-787398 GCA_003709505.1 Hyphantria cunea
AATAGAAAACTCTTTATTTTTACACAGTATTACACATTTAAAAGAGAGCATAGAAAATGTCAAATATATACGTAATGTAAAAAGGGCGGCCTTATTGCCAAAAACAATATATCGGAGAGACAGTAGTTGAGGGTGCAACGAGTTTGGATGTATCTCCAGCCCTGCAACATATATATACAAAACCACAAACATACACAAATTTTATATATGTACATAGTAAGAACTATACCTACTTAATACATACAGAGTCGCATGCGTGGCCACTGCTTGAGTTCTCGATATATATATATATATACATATATATATTTGACTGCCTCGGTGGCGTAGTGGTAGCGTATACGACTGCTGTGTTTGAGGTCTCGGGTTCGATTCCCGGGTCGGACCAAATGTTTGTATGATCTGCAAATATTTATTTCGGAGTTTGGGTGTTTTCTATCTATTTACAAAAAAAAGTATATATGTATTTATATCAGTTGTCTAGTACACATAACACAAGCTCTGCTTAGTTTGGGACTAGATGGCGTTGTGGGTTTAGATGTCCGAAATATATATATGTATGTCGATGTTATTTTAGATAATATATAGTTAAGTAAATAATAATAAATTGAATTAAAAATATAGAATTAAAACTTGTAGATACAGATTCTGTTATTTATGTTTAAACATTTTAACACACAACGACATCTAGTCCCAAACTAAGCAGAGTTGGTAGCATGGGTACTAGACAACTGATTTTAATACTTATATACCTTCTTTTGTTGTAAATACATACCATGTTATATATAGAAAACACCCGAACTCCAAAACAAATACTTGCAGATCATACAAACATTTGGTTCGATTCAGGAATTGAACCCGAGACCTCTAGCACAGCAGTCGCATTCGCATTTTCAAAACTATTGCAGAGTATTTTTTCTTACTTACTTCAGTATATTTCGTTTTGTTTACCTAATCATTTCTCCCTCAGCCGGTCACTACTTTACTAGAATCTTTAAAATTTTCAGATAACTTTTCAAACCATTTATTTTTAACACACAGATCTATCAAACTACTAAAATACGAAACTAAAAAGTTTCCTATTCTAAGAACCATATAAGAACCATGATAATGTATTTTCCTGTAAACCACTTGGTCGCAAGTAATTACCAAACCAAGGTCTACACGCCATCGAATATTTATTTATGTAGATTGTTTACGCATATTTTTCCAACATTTAGGTCAAGGTTCCTTTCCCCACGCCCTTATAACTTCGTCATCATGACCACAGATTGCGTTTCTTTAACCAGAAACATCCCACGTTTTGTCTATAATTAAATCTACTCTGTAATCATCATTTTATCTTGTTAAAATCTATTTTTGCTGTACAGAATTACGTTTTCTCATGACACAAGCAATATATAACAATATTTTGAGCAATAGACACACGCTATCTATCTTCGAACTAAGCCGAGCTTGTACTACGAAAGAAAGGTGGACTGATTGAATACCTATATACTTTTTTAATACATATTGTGCGTGCGTTAATAATCGCTGATGTTACTAATGACGTCAAAATGGTTACAATCGTGACTTTTCCTTATTTAAATGCTCATAAAATCATTTGATAGTCAAGAAACTATTAATTTTAAGCTTTATGTATTTTCTAATTACGGTGACTTGTGATTATGAGATCCTTTCAGTTAGTGATAAGTTATATATTGTATATTATATTACTTATTCCTAAATCTAAAATCTCACCATTTGAGACCTTGACTCAAATCTAAAGTTTAGTTGCGTATGTGACCACTTTCAGTTAAATTTTTCTATATATTTCCATGTACTAAATTAAAACCAAAGTAAGTTAAGTTGGCTATCCTTGGGGATGATCTATGTTCACCAATGGTTAACGAGTGGTGGTATAGTTAAAGGTATATTAACTGAGCGAATTTAAAATTCATAGAACCGCTTTTCATTTAAGATATGTTGTTACATTAACTGTTGAATTATGTATCGGAATAGGCTTACTATTTTGACTTTTTATTACTTTTAAAACGTTGTTCGTACAATTGATTAAGCTACGAATGTACAACCATACCCTAAAATTTTTAAAAATATCGTTCTTTCTTTTCTTCGCAAACATTTTTATACTGTACATGACATTATTTTCTCGTTTGCAACAAAAACTTGTCGCGCACACACTGTCTTGTCCCGAAGTAAGGTTTTCCAAAACCTGGCGTGTAATTTCATACTAATTGTATTTGGTTCTTCTTCTTTTGATGAGATGCCAACCAGATAATCAGCTTTTCTGCCAATGTCAAATATTTAAAGTCTCAAGTCTTCGTCGTGATTCAATTAGTGAAAAAGAAGTATGAAAAATGCGGATGAGATGAAATGGGGACTGTCTTTCGAAAAATCAAAGTAACATCTTCTTCTTCTTCTTTTGATGATATGGCAATCAGCCGGATCAGCTATTTCTGCCAATGTCAAGTATTTCAAGTCTTCGAGTCTTCAAGTCTTCGTCGTGATGGAATTAATGATAAAAAATAAAAAAAATATGGAAGTCATGAAATGGGGACCGTCTTTCGCAAAAACAAAAAACGATCTCCCAAAGTAACATCTTGTATTTGGTTGCTGTGATCGGTGCGATAGTGATACTCATATTTTATGACAGTGACAGGTGATAGCGGGAATGTGTTGCCAGTAAAAAAAACTCCTTTCTTTTAGGGGATATATTTTACAATAATATATTTGAATTTACGTTTGAACTAAGGAAACAAAGGATAAGAAGAAGGTCTCTCACGGGATACCAAAACAAAATGTGTTTCGTTGATGAGTGCAAGACCGAAAGGTCCAATGATGCAGAAGAATGTTAATAAGCCACCATTGTGTGGGTTACCATGCTGTACTGTTGTATTGTTTCCATTCGTTATGGGCATGTTGATTACTCTTGGATTCTGCTCATGCAGAGTAGAATCACTTTTTCAGGTTCATATATGAGAATCAGATTGAGATCTATATGTCTCACAATATTTTGCGAAACCCTTTCTTACCTAAAGAAATAATGAAAAGTTGTTACTTATAATACAGCCGATAAAATTTGGGTATTTTTTTTAAAAACCGCACAGAAACTCTTTTAATGAACCCGTATGGTATAATAAGTACTTATAACGTGAAAAAATAGGCTCTGTTGACACTGAGATGATGTCATGATTATAAGCAGTGAGGGAAAATATAAAACATAATTATGTAGAGAACACGAATATATAGAAGCGACTAAAAGTTAGGTATGCCATAAAGCGACAATATGGTTATGCGACAAAAGGAAATATTATGTCACATTAGACAAAAGACCTGGCGAAGTCGAGAGTAAATAAACATAAATGGTGCCGTACAATATTTTTATTTTAACGTGTCATCTTTTTTCGTGTGTGTTCCTTCTTCCATCTTCCGTCTTTTTTCTATGAAAGTATTTTCGTGACACTTCATTTTATTTTAGTCCCGTTGTACACTCACAGTTCGGAGTTTGGAAGTAGGGGTTGGTCTAAACCCCTGTGACTCGGAGAGCATGAAAACTGATCTCTCCCCGGTCGTGTCGGTTAACTGTCCTATCGGATTATGAGAGGGAGGGAATGGAGCGTGCACCTGTGTTTGCGTACACACTATTGCACTATAATATCTCGCGCGTAGCTGACTGGTCTCCGTTGAAACTGGTCACCGTGACCGTAATTGGCTTAGAAAACATCATTATCATCACTGAGGGTAGGTGGCTAGTTTTTCTACCCGACTACGGTTAAGCCAAAAGGGAAGGGTAATATTTTTAACAGTCTATGTATATTCTAGTGGCATGTTACCATGAGCGTCTCTGTGATTCGGAGGTCACGTTAAGCAGTCGGCCCCGGTTGTTATCATACGATAACAGTCGTGAAGCTTAGTAGGAGGCCTTCGGGCGGCTTAAAAATATCCAACGGCAAGATTTACGTAGCTACAACGTATTCTTGCCTGTCTCCAACCCGCACTTGGCCAACGTGGGGATGTATGGCCTTAACCCTCTCCTGAGAGGAGACCCGAGCCCAGCAGTGGGACATTATGGGTTGTTGTTATGTATATTCTACTGTATCGCTTAAACTGCTAAACCGATTGTAATTAATGAAATATTAATGCATTTGTAGTAGCTGCACTTAGGTTATACATTATTTAATTGTTTTTTTGTTAACTTAATGTAAAATCGTTAACTCAATGTCTCGTTAATGGCAAATTATTTAAAATAAGATATCAAATCAGAACAGCTTACTTGATTAAACATTTCTTACTTAACGGAGTGCAAGAAAGTTTTACCCCGACACGGTGTTAAATAGAGTTAGTTTATTGCACGAACTTTATCTTATCTTCCTCCCATGCTCAACCACCCATCTTCCTTCTCATCAAGCTCATTGCTATAGTTTATAACTTCTATTCTTTCAATAAGTTAATAATACGCTAACAATACAAACTTATACTAAAGTTGTTTGTTAGAGTCTAGAATCTGATATTATTTTGTAAGTTTATGGATCCATACTCTTCGCATACACATTTGTGATCTCGCACTTTACTTGTAAAGGGTAGGCAGTGGTGCACGACATATATATTTCAAGAACAGATTGTGGCTCAAAAACGGTTACCAATGGCCAGTGTTATTTAAAAAGTTTATTTTGAATACGAAGATTTGTTAAATAAGGTACCATAATAATAACGACACGTACCTTGATACTGTACCACCGCTTAGTCTGTCACCATTATCATCAAGCAAATTTAAAACATATCGCAACTAAAATTACTAAAAATAGAATTTCTATCTCAATACTTAGTTACTCACATCAACAACCCATAATGTCCCACTGCTGGGCTCTAGTCTCCTCTCAGGAGAGGGATAACGTTATACGTTCCCTCGCTGGCCTGGTGCGGGTTGGGGATTGGCAAGACACGTTGTGGCTACGTAATCTTGTCGTTGGATGTGTTCAAGCCTCCCAAAGGCCTCCAACTTAGCTTCACGACTATCTAATGATAACAATCGGGACCGTCTGCTTAACGTGATCTCCGAATCACGGAGACGCTCATGATATTATGCCACCAGCGTTCACCCATTCAGGTACTAAACGTACCGTCGTTGCTTACACTCGGTGATTGTTTCTAATCACCGATTGCAACTGGACTATGAGCGCCTCAAGTTTGTTACTTAGTACTACCTATATATTGTACATTAAGAAATCTTTACAGTTATTTAAGCGCTTTTATTTTGGAAAACCAATCAGGATTTTCTATCCGGGCCGACAGAACCCTAGAACGCATACAACACTGCTCCATACAGATAAATAAGAAAAGAACGATGTATAAAAGCGAGCATAGTGTATTATCACGCACCGCACAACGGTACTGCCCAGTAACTTGCACTTAACATTATATATGTTTGTATATATGTGTTGCTTTTGTCCGTGGACCTAATAACTGGAGTAAAAAAATACGAGGTATTGTTGACATCTTAATACAGACCTTTGGGGAAGTTGGGGAATTTTATTAGAGAGTATTGTAACTGATGAAATAAGGATTTATTTGATATAAGGTGTAAGAATTACCTTACAGGGAATATGGGGTACTCTTGTCCAATACTAGGTTTGATATATTTGGTGAGGGATTTAAAGGATTTGATTTATGTATCTGACTCTTTTGGGTCACAGGTGAACTGTCTGTAAGTTGTTGCCTATATACGTAAAAACATACTCTCGTAGTCAAAGTCCTTATTATATAACGTGATCTCTGTGATAGATGGCTACAAATTTTATTGTTGTTTGTCTGAAACGTGTCATGATAAAGGTAATATAGTATTAGCTGACCGGGCAAATGTTGTTTACAAAAATAAAAAAAATATTTAGGGGTTGATCGTAAAGGTTTGAAAATTTAGGGTTGTTTGTATATTTTAATGCTGTATAATAAAAAAAATACACAAAAAAAATAAAAAATATATAGGGGTGGATTATCCTTTGCATAAAGATGTTGTCCGATTCTCAGATCTAACCGATATGCACACAAAATTTCATGAGAATCGGTCAAGCCGTTTCGGGGGAGTTTAACTACAAACACCGCGACACCAGAATGTTATATATTAGATTACTATATAAGGGACAGTCATTCTTTCAAAAAAAATTTTTTTGTATGCCTTTTGGTAGAGCAAAGAGGAATGTTTTAACAAAAAATGTAACATCGTAGTACACCTTGGTTCAGCAACTAAAAGAATTATGATTACGAAACCATTGAAGTAACGTTGAACAAACGATTTTGTTTTGTATCACGTATATCATTTATTCTTAACGTGCCACTTTTATGAAAAATCAAACAATTCAAACAATGAAGTTCAATCTATATCTATAAAAATGAAAGTTGGTATGTATGTCCTTTGTAGAAACGTAAACTATTTATTTGAACATGTCATGATCTTCAGCAAAGTGTTGTACATGAGCCCACAAAGGTTTCTGAGTTGGTACGACCAGCTTTGCACTGCGGCATTACCTGCAGTTGTTGTTGTATCTCAGGTATCACTGCGGGGCTCAGCTAGGACATTATATAAATAAAAAATACCCTTCAATTGTACCTCGAAAGTTATATAATTACACTATTGATCAAGCCATAACTTTCATAGAAGTTAAGCTTTTTTAAAAAAGTTTATCGCAGTTCTAAAAGTCGTTTTGTGTATGGAAACATAAATATATCATGCACTTTTATCGGTTAGGAGAGCTCACAAAAAACCGGTGTCAAAAAATTCTTCAATTGCTTCTCATCCAGTAAGTAAAGCTTTTAAAGCGCTAACCCTTTGCTTTTGAGCAGGCGGCAATGCAGTTATGACTCATGAGCTGCCACCTATAACTTAATTTTGGGTAACTCGTCTGCTTGTTTGCCATAGAAATGAACTTTTCTGTTCTGTTCTGTCTATTGAAGTACTAGTTATCAGCAGGGAATAAGAGCTTATAGAAAATACAACTTAAAAGCTTAGTGGTAATATAGCAACATGACACTTACACACAAAAAGGAATTAAAATACCAAAGTCCTCACCTTCAAGTGTTCGTAACGCTTTGGCACCCGACCTTTTTGGCCTTCAAACAACAAAATTTAGTTAAAGCCAGTGTAATGCCTATTATTAGGCAGGCTGATTATGAATACATTAAAATTAATATAATATACATATGTACATGTAAGTAACAAATAATTGTTTTATGAATATAAAAATCAACGTAATTGGGAAAAATATTCATTCAGAAATGTGTGAAGGAAAATGTTAACACGAAGCTGGCAGTTTAGAATCGTTTGACGTATTTTTTTTTCTTTTTTTTTGTATTTTCATTTTCGTAACTCGTGTGTGATGGGATTCGGTTCCAATTTATGTTTCAGCCAATTTGGGACAGGCATGGAAATAAATATATTACTGTAACCTTGTTTGCTTAACTTTTTTGATTGTAACCTAATTTGTAACTTTGAAATAAAACTTGTAAGCGTTATTAAAG
This sequence comes from Hyphantria cunea, assembly GCA_003709505.1. NCBI lineage: Eukaryota > Metazoa > Arthropoda > Insecta > Lepidoptera > Erebidae > Hyphantria > Hyphantria cunea. The sequence continues at coordinate 765,418 of PKRV01001042.1, forward strand.
CTGCTGCTTTTTTAAAACTGATGCCGCAATAATGCGAATGTTGTGATAACAAATCGTTGTGTTTTTTAGCTAAATATATTTTATTCAAACTAAATCGAACCAGCCTTATGAATCTTTATGACTAAAACCGCACGCCATCTCGGGTACCAGGAGCCGGAGAACTAGGTGCACCCTCGAAAGGAAATCACTGGATTCCCGATGTACCTCGGGCCACCTACAACTTGTAGATATATATATATATATATATATATTTAGGTATATGTGTGTATGTATACGTTTGAAAATGTTGTGAACTGTATACGTCATAGAGGTATGTAACCTCTGTGCACCTACTTTACAAAATATCAACATCATCCGAAAGTTGATTGGAAGGGAATACCCTGGGAATAATCCGTCGTTGTACAAATGTATTGCGTAAAGTTTTTAAATAAATAAATGCGGGATTGGGCTCATGATAAAGACGNCTATACAATATATATATTGATGATGATGATGATTGAAACAAAAAAATAATATTTCTATTTCTATATAAAATAACTGCGTGAATGAATGAGTGGGCACGATTGGACTGATACTACGATCTCAAACAGAACCGGTGTGAAACAGCTGCTACGTTGTGTTTCACCGAGTGAGTGAGAATACCGGGGACCCACACCCCAAAAGCCTTACCTTCATCCCCCTTCTCATCCTCCGAAAGCCGGTAGCACACTTGTGACGCAATCAAAGCAACCGGAACAGGTTTATTTATAACTGATTTAAAACCACTACAAAGGATCGTTTAGATGCGCCAGACTTATAAAAATAGCTTGGAAACCCTGATTATATAAAAATTATATAGAGGAGCTAGTAATAGGTTCCTGCAATTTATCCATGAAATGGCCTGGAATTCCTATGCTATTCTACTGCTGGCTTATGCTATTCTTCTACTGCGAAACAAATGAAAACTAAACAATGAATATTTCACAGAATAAATTATATTAGGTGCTTGATAAAGATGTGAAGTAGACGTGACCTATTTATGCATTGTCAGTTAAATATTTAATTCATTTAGTAGCCGACGACTGGAACAGTCAAGTGACCGACTAGGGAAGAACTCGTCATCCTTTTCAAGGACTTTGGCCTCTTTAGTACTTTTGTATTTTGAAATGATATTTCTTAATTTATTGCATTTTACCCGATTATGAAAGAAGGGTTATATTTTTCAGGTATGTATGTGTGTATATTTCTTTGGAACGCCCTCGAACCTAAACGGCTTGTCGTATTTTTATGTGACTGGTGTCAATAGATTCATCTTAGTCGTGAGAGTGACATTGGGTAGATCAAAATAAAAAGAAATCTTTTCAGGTTTTTTATCTTTTAAGTTCTTCAATAAATTTAATGAAGATGGCAGATATTTACGCTGCCTGGTTTTATTTTTTTTAAATAAATTGTTACTTGTTGTTATACAAAGATGTAGAGAGTTTTGTTCGGCATTGGATGATCTTCATATATTTCTCTGATGATGATATGAAGATGTGTGATATCAGTTTATAGATGAGGCTCTGAAAGACACCAAATAACATATATAAACATAATAGGCTACTGGTTTTATGTCCCTCCAACACAAAGGGAGCATCCTTCGACCAGGCGAGGTGATCTTGCATGGCAGGCCACTGCCAACGGTTGATGTTGGGAAGTTGTTTATATGTTAATCATCGCGTGAACTTCTATTGCGCGATTCAGGGTTGGTAGTTTCTTAGGTTCCTTAGTTACTTCCATAGTTCTACGTATATTCGGTAGATGACGCTGTAGCGTGTTTCTATTTCTGCGTTGTATGTGGAAGTCGCCACACAATATAAAGCTCAGGTTTTTCATCGTTAGCTGCTCATTTGATCGGAAGAATCTTATAGTTTTGTTCTCAAATTTCATTATATTTAGTAGTTTTCTGTTTTTAACATATCACTTCTTTAAGATAAACACTTCAATATTCGACGGTAACGAAAAATAAAATTAACACCGGTAGTCTAACACCGTGTGATCCCTCTAACATGAATGATCATATATCTTTAAAGGAGCAATTCTTGTATGTAAATAAATCTGAATCTCGGAAATGACTCCAACGAATTCCATGAGACTTGGTATGCAGGATAGTTTCAAGGGCGATAACTCGATCTAACTAGGATTTATTTTTAGAAGACTTACCAAAAATAAATACCGACCATAGTCGGTCATCCAGATACATATTATATATTATCCCATTCATCAAAAAACAATATATTTTCAGCTATTATGACGAGACATGACGTCGCACTTTCCCAAAACTAAGACATCTTAACTATTCGCTCAGAAACTTCACCCAGCAGCTAACAAATCCCCGAACTTCAACAATACCACAACTAATGTGCCCCGTAACTTCGTACTACGTATGTTACTAAGAGTTTTCTGTTATAGTTAGAAGTTTACTTTTGCTACGTACATATGAAGTGTTAACTGTGTTACCTCTGTGGGACCTCATTAATCTCGTCAGGGCCCCCCTGACGAGATTAATGCAACACTCCTTTTATCTGAGGCTAAAATTAAAAGGCAAAAAGTTCATGTAATTTAATTTTATTTTATTTTATTTTAAAAAGACCACTCCCGCATTATAGTTATTGATCCTATGTCGGGGGACTTAACAAACGAACGTGAAACGGATGCAAAGAACACCCAGACTCAGAACGACAATTTGTGGATTACACATGGCGCTAATCGCTAATTATCAAGCGATACGTATGCTCGTTTGCCTGCTATTCCATAAAAAACCCCAAAGTGTTGTCCCATGTGGAATTTGACCCCACAACACTTGGCGCAGCGGTAAGCGGCGTGACGAACGCAGAGTTGTTCAGTTGAAGTGTAAATATGATAGTATTATTTAAACGTTTAAATTGCGGAATACAGTCTCGATAATACTTTTCTGAATACACACATGCATACAATATCGAGTATATCCATACATTTTTACTAAGGTTTGTAAACAAGACCCCACGCTTGTGGCGCTTGTTTAGCACATGCTATATATACCACGCCACATTTTATACGTTGTACACTTATGAAGTAAAAAGTAAATTCTCAGCGCTTACTTTATTTTGGCGGCTAGAAAACTATCCCTAATAATAAGCTTCTAGTGTTGTTTGTTTTAACAGCTTATGAGACGTAATAACAGCTCTACAGCGCAACTCCTCACTTTTAGTTTACGCTCCATTTTACTCCCCATAAAATTTTCATACAGCGGGCTAAACATGAAAATCGTTTCCGATGGAATAAACTCCAAAAAGGAATAACGAAACTAACCCGGTAAGAAATGCTCTTTCCTAAACACGTACAATACTATAAAAGAGATGTTTTGAAACACTTCCCCTTTTCTACAAATAAGTATCTCTATTTTCTTTAGTTAAGCGAAGAAGTCAATTATACCGCACTGTTTTCAGTCTGCGAATTCTGCGATAACTAAATTGTATTCAAATTTTACGGAACACTTTCAGTCGTTTTCAAGTACGTTAGAGGTGCCCCTAAGTAGGGCTGCTATCTCTAAACTTTAGAAAATAGAACAACAAATGTACGTTCCTCGGATTTGTGTGATTCAAAAACCGGACACATCACGTCAAAATTATTTTAGAGATCTTAGTGTTATAAGAGATCGCAGTAGTCTTAAACCCATCAACAACGTCTTGTTTTCAACATCATCATCAACAACCCATAACGTCCCACTGCTGGGCTCGGGTCTCCTCTCAGGAGAGGGTTAAGGCCATACGTCCCCACGCTGGCCAAGTGCGGGTTGGGGACTGGTAAGACAACGTTGTGGCTACGTAATCTTACCGTCGGATGTTTTCAAGCCGCCCAAAGGCCTCCAACTAAGCCGACTGCTTAACGTGACCTCCGAATCACGGAGACGCTCATGATAACATGCCACTAGCGGTCACCCATCCAGGTACTGACCGCGCAGTCGTTGCTTACCCTCGGTGATTGTTTCTAAACACCGAGTGCAACTGGGCTATGAGCGCCTCCTAAACAACAAGAAAATTTTAAAACCCCGGACGGTGTTTAAATTACGACAAATCCGGGGTAACCAGGACGAATGGCAGCCCTACTAAAAGTCTTAGTAAGTGTGTTGATATATAATTGTAATACCCTTGATTTGTGTTGTACTTGTGAACTACTTAAGTTGTTATTGAAAATTTACTGCATGAAGTCTACAACTTTGTTAGCCGCAGTATGTTTAGGTCCCAAAATCCATTTATTAAAAGACAAATATTATAACATAAAGTTTTCACTAAATGGCACAGTATTTAGACCAGGTCGTTTCAAGTTTAAACAATTGAAAATGGACTTTAAAATAGTATTACAAAACACTTTTTTTGGTTATTTATTCAAAATTCAATATTCTGTTTAGATTAGGGTATTTTAATACACATCAATATATTTAAGTAAAACTTAATTGCGGTGAGCGTTTTTTTATATGATAGGAGACCAACAATTACTTAGATCCCTTGATGATGCGGAACTGAAAATATATATGTACAATACCACTGGTATTGAAATGTGGAATTAGTCCCTGAATTATACAAATTTATTTTGGAAAAAACATTACCACTAAGTCTTCCCTTCATCAGCAACCATTTACAATCCACTGCTGGACAAATACCTCTTCTTACAAAGGAGGTTTTAGACTCATATACCACGCAGGCCTAATGGACATAGTTTGTTCCAAGTTTTTCTTCTATACATTTTTTCCTTTTTCATCTCGCATTCCCCATTCAATCCATCCCATTTTAAAAAGGGTGGTGACTCGCTGTTTTCTTTATCCATCACCACACACAACAGAAGTCGTCCTTTACGAAGACAACTTCGTAATTATACTCTTTATATGTTGGCCTCCAATTGACATCTGTCCGTCAATTACTCAACAAAGGCACTATTAAGGTAAAATTACCCTTTGTCTTCAGAGAACATAATAATGGTGGCTATCCCTTTGACTTTGACCTTCGCAAGAGTCCGTTTCGCCCACAACATTTGCCTATTATTTGATATTTTCTCTTCATTGTCTAAAGGGGTTATTATTATTATTATTATATGGAGAAAATAGGGAATAACAAGGTCGTCTTATCTGAATATGACCGTAAATAAAGTAAACTATACTCCGTAGAAATTAAATGGATTTTGCATCATGCTATAAAAAGGACTTCTTCTTTCTTGCACTAAAAAGCACCAATCCTCAATCTCAACCAGGTTTGAACAGATGCTGCTGATAGCTGATGTAAGGTCATCAACAACAGTCTACTGCTGGACACTGATCATTATTTAGAATAGAGGGTATGGCCTACTCTAATACAGGTCTTTAAGGTAGTAGAGCCATACTGATTTCAGCATAAACGGACCGGCTTGACCGGGGTGCTACCTCTCACGGGAGACCAAACTAAAATGACAGCATTTGTGCTGTTGTGTTTCGTTTGTGAGTGCGAGACCGGAACTCCGTTAATACAAAAGCATCTCAATAGACCGGCATAGTGAGAGTCACCATGATGTATTGTTACATTGCCTGCATTCACAATGAGTATGGTGACCGTTATACTTGGATTCTGTTCATGCTCTCCATCAGGTAGAATAGATACATAAAAATGGTTGCCATGAGTATCTTTGCCAGTATTCTTCTCATAGGGCATATCGACACAGGCAGACATTTAACGTTCATAAATGTCACTTGGTGTTTTATTTGAATAAATGATTATGAATTTGAATTTGAATTTAAATTTGAGTAGTAATGGTCTACGTAGTTTGCTGCCTTACTCAGCTCTAATTCATCCTATGAGTGTCGACCCACTGGATGAAAATGGGTGATGACACTCGGATTTTATGCAGTCAACACGCGAATTAAATTTAAATTAACGTTTCTTTTCGAAAATATAACTTTCGAATTATGTGAAATCGATAAAACAACAAAAGAAATTTGATTTGTTTGAATAGAAACATATGTACAAATATTTGCGTAGTATTGCGCATGTTCGTTATTCAAGGTGTCTTATTCTTTAATAAATATTAAATTTTTGCATATATATACAAAGAGGATTCAAGCAAAAAAACTTGATCACCGCTTTGCAATCTTAGGTTGATTATTGAATTCACCATCCATGAGCTAATAGATCGCCAACGAAGTTCAACTGAATTTGTAGAATTAAGTAAAGTCATTAAAAAATCAATAAATACAAGAAGTTTGTGTGGGTAAAAAACAAAATAAATTGAGGATTATACAATCCCCAATTTATTTAGATTCAATTTTTTCGTCTATCTACATCTGAGTGGGTTAATTGAAAAGGTGGCTTGAAAATTCACTCGCGGTTCGTGGTAGTCATTTTCTGACAAGTGTCCTATCTACTCATTTGTCACCTTAGAGGTGACAAGTGAGTAGATAGGTCCACTGTATTTTCCGAAGTAAAAATGTTGTAATAGCCTGTAAGTCGACACACGTGCAAAAGTTCATAATACAATCGAATGGAATTTAAATACACATATGTATCCAAGTTCCCATCTTTGTTAGGATCCATTTTTCTAAAATGTGTCATGGATTTCCGTTTGAATATTCAACTTTAATATAAAGTTTGTTTTGCGGTCTGGTTATCAATCATCTTGCATTGTTTTTACGCAACTTTGCAGTGCCCATTAATCATCCAGCTAAATGCTCGATTTCTTGGGAAACGATTTTTGTGAAACAGATTGGTTGTTCTAACATTTTAGGGATGGAATGCATTTTAAGAGGATTTGCTAAACCACAAAGAGAAAGATTTTGTTGCAGATTAATATGAATGAATAGTCATTAACTGCGATTTCGCCTGCGTAATTAGTTCTTGTTACAAATTTAAAAATACGAATTTATATACTACCATTTATCCCTCATTTCATCCCGTCGTGATGTAAATTTAAAAAATCTCACAACATAGAAACATTCAGCTGTCTTTCAAAACCCGTTTTATTGAATCAGTCAATGAGGGCTAGAAAGTGTACAGAAATATTTAAACATATCTACAAGTTGAGGAATAGTACACAAAGTTCTTCCAACACAAAAGGATTAGGTTTTTCAAATGGGAAATAGTTTGAATGTTGTGTATACTAATCTGCATGAAAACTTATAGCGCAAACCAGGATTGATCGAAGTTTGTACACATTCGTAATAATATAAAAATTCTCAAGTTAACCGTGAAAGCTTAAAAGTCTTAATATTCTTAATATTATAATAATAGTTCAATTGTTTTTTACAAAAAGTATCTGATAAAACCATAGACTACTAAATTTTTAATCAAGTATCCATAATCCAGAGATGAGATACGCATTCAATCGTAGGCGGTAGTGCACCATTCAGACGTCAGAGGTTCAAGTGGGATCATTACTGACGTCATCAGTGAGGTGATAAAATAAATCGATGGGTGAGAGATTATCACCCACGCCGTACATGATTGATCGACGATCAATTATATGAAAGAATTCAGAGAATTTGTAGTGGATAATGTTGGCGTAACTTCTTTTGTGGTGTTTTTTACACCCGACGCAAAAAGAGGGGTGTTATAAGTTTGACGTCGATGTTTTTCTGTGTGTGTATCTATCTGTGTGTAGCTCTCAAACGAATAGACCGATTTCGATGAGTTTTATTTTGATTAGAAAGTCAGTTACCTTGCGGTAGTTCTTAGTTATGTTTGGTTAACATCGGTTCAGCAGTGTAAGAGTATCAGCTCTTTTCTAAAATGATGTAAGGCATTTTTGGAGTATGATTACTCGATTAAGTGCTTGGGGTTTTCAAAATTTTTAATTTTAGTTCGTACTAGTACTGCTGACGTACTTACTAGTAAGAAAATAAATATAAATTAAACTAAAACTGGACTATGTAAAACTTTGATAAAATTTATTTACTTCATGTAACCTCTTCTATCTTTTGTCACTTCATTCATTGAAATCAGTTCAGTAGTTTCAGCGCATCATAAGAACATACATACAATGCCAAAACTATTACTTTTGTAGCTTCATCGTAATCGTGTAAAAAAGTAATCTTTGATGGTGACACAAATTGACATTGACTTGAGTTTCCATGCAAAATGCATTGCCTTTTTCGTATAATTTGATGTACATAACTCTTTTGGGATCTCGACTTATAAGCATAAAAATACTTCCTACCTGTAGAACGTATGTCGTCGGACATTTAGCATTTTTCCTTTATCATCGTCTATAAAATTTTGATAAAAAACTTAAAATGTATGTTTGCATGTGTCAGTAAAAGACACTAATACCAAGACCCATTGATTAAAATCCTTTGAAACAAGTGAGACGTCCTAGTATCATACGTCCTTAATAGATAAGAACTGAACCTTCACTTAGTAACTGAAGACTTCAATGAATCAGAAACACGAGCTGTTCAAATAAAACGACACATTTTCTCCATGGAAAAATCCTGGTATCTACGATAAATTGAGATCGACGCCCCGTGATCGTTACTTCATCTCTTATCACGGATGTGTCACGCTTGCAAATGGCGGCCAGCCGGCGCCAGGGTGGCGCACCCTCAATGTAGTCTATGGTGGAACAACGACAATTAACTACATCATGTATCTAGGGTATACAGTCTGGTTATAACACTTATTTCTGGCATCCGAAAATGTATGGGGTTGTAAAATATCATTGGTCTAGTTAGAGTTTGATGTAATGTAATGTGCTACATATTATTTTTGTTTTGAACCTGTTGCTCTTGCGATAATCTCATATAAGTGATCTTTAGTGCTTAGCTTAGAGGATTTGGGTTCGATTTCCAAATAAAAAAAGGTGAACGGAGTGTTACTCAGTTCATATTTGTCTTGCTCTCTACTGCGCTGAGTGTTGTGGGTTCAAACAGAACGTGAGACAATACTTTGTATGATTCACTAATTTTTCTGAGTCTAGGTGCTCTCTGTATCTGTTTCATATATGTTTGTTAAGTCTCTAGACACAGAATATATTCGTAATGTATTCTTTCTCATTTTAAATTCAAAATTATTTTTCAAAATCATGCAATAATTTTTTAAAGTAAAGATATCTGTATCAAACTATAAAATGTCGTAAAACCGTTTTACATAATTAAAACCGTCTATTTTACGAGCCAAAAGCTTAATAACACGGTTCTACATGGTTTTATATGTAAATATCAACATTGACAATTGATCTAGATGCTATGGGAGGTAGTGACGTCGTTGCAATAAAACGTCATTACGAATGAAATGAAACAAATTGAACCAATGTCACTAATATAAGCTACTAAGAAACAAAACGTACAAATTGTTTTGTTTCGATATTTGATAAATTGTAATAACCCGTTTCTAATGAAAGATCGGGTGAAGAAAGCAGCTTTTGCTGCAAGAATGGCGGGATTTTAAGCGGTCTTTTTTCTACTTTTTACTGCGATGAGTGTTGTGAAATAAATCTCCACATCAATGGTAGTTCTGCGTCTGGATGTACTTTGCGCAGGTTTTGTATATATTTGTTAAATTCCCAGTGACACAAGATTATTCTGGTGTCGTGTTCCAACTGGTGCGGTAGTTATTATTTTTTATTAAACAGGCGAGATTTAAAAAATTAGAACAGAACTAAAAATATTTCAAATAAAATGTGCAGGCAAATTGAGAAGTATTCAATGGCTTAAAATGATTATCAGGCCCAACATGCAATTATTTGTCTGTTGATTAGCGTAAGAAGATAATTTTATATATGTTCTTCCAAAATTGACTCTGCTGTGCCTGATGGAAAACGTAAGCCGAACCATACTCATTGCGAATATAGACAATGCAACAAAGGAACATGGTGACCCACACTATGGCAGCCTACTGATGCTTCTACATCATTAAGCCTCCGGTCTTGTACTCACCAACGAAATACGTCAGCACAAACGATATCATTTTACGATCCGGCCTTGATCGAGCCGGCCCGTTCGTGCTGAAATCATTGGTCCACTACCTATTAATTTACTTTAAAACTCCTTAATTTTATTCTTTGGGTACGTAGATCGTCTTTATCAATTATCTTGCCACCCTTCAAAATCGTAAAGACAACTTAAAATGCTATTCAGCAATATTTTACAGATTACCAATATGTTTAAGATTTTGCAATTCATCGTTAATTTTATTTCTAAGTCATCTTTTTCTTACCCATTTTTCTTCTGTTGAACTGCTTAAGTAACAGTTTTACACTTTTGAACGACAATTTTTCGAAATGATATTTTAGTTTGGTATTCCTGGGCCATCTCTTTGTCTTCGTCGCGGCAATGTACCGTTTTTGACAATTCTTTTACGAATAGTAATATTCGTAAAAGAATTGTCAAAAACGGTTGAATCCTTTGAAGTACAACAACAACCTCGTTTTTTATTTTATTGAGATGTGTATTGTATTTATGTTATTTTTATTTAAAACAACGTTAAATCTAAATTTTGCTTTTATAAGTAATTAATTTTTTTATCAATTAAATATGTAAAATGGTAACATAATACACAATTATTCGTCCACAAAAGCCTGTCCTTGGAAATTAAACGTTAGTTGAAAGACAAAGAATTTAATTTTCATTATGTCACAATATTTTGATCAAACGAATCTTAATGGATTGATGAGAATGTCTATTTTGACCCTTGAGCAGAAAGCATTGTGGGCGTTTTCATTTTGATGACACTGTCTTAATTAAATGTTTATTATTTATGTATTTATTTACCTATACATCTATTTGCATTCATGATTATGTTGGTCTGGTGGTTAGTCTTAGGGAGTCGAATCTAGACCTCTTAAGTCAAATCTAGGCACATAAAGAGGTCTCGAGTGTTGTTGAATTTTCTTACAAGAAGTTCTACCTACCTCTACTACTGTTTTTCTTGATGTAGAGCAAAGGAGAGAAGTAAAAGGCAAGCTATTCTACAATCGAACCGGTGATCCCAAGTCGTGGGACTCGAATGTCCTATGTATTCTGTAGTACCGTTGTCTCAGAGCATACTAACTCTGTTTCAGTTTCACCAAAGTACCCCGAAAATAAAAAGTCTCTAATTTTCCAATTCAGAAAATTATGATAGGTACTTAAAAGAAATGTGCGTGGATTTGATAAACAACCAATGTACTTTAGATCTCTGATTACATTATTAATTAGTATTCAAAGTTATCCCGATAAATACAATTTCGTGTGTACCCACGCAGATTTGTTTAAACATGGTGTATAATTACACCGTTGTGTACGTATTTAGGGGTACATTGTATACGATTTTAAGGTCGAGTGACTATAATTGACGTTCTAGATCCATGGCGCCAGAACAGGCGTATGTAATGGGCTCACGAATATATTATTTTCTACTTAATTCAGCTTTTCATGGCGACCTCGTTGGATAATTGTCGCCTGTGCCGATACTGTCGGCGTGCTTCTTGTCAGATGTCAGCGGCCATATTTGTTCAACGTCTGTCAGAAGTCAGTTTCAATTTCGAACGGTTAAGCTAACGGTTAACAAGTTGTTTTTCAAATAAGTACCTACACTTGTTTTTGTATGATAAGTAAATTCTTTCTGACTTATATTAATTATTTTGATGGAAGATATACATTACAATCAAAAGTATAATGTTTAAAGACTCCTTTCTCAAAAGAATATTCCTTTCCGTTTTTTTTTCATAAAACAACTCCGCACTTATATATATAATATATCCTGTGTCGTGGGGCATATTACAAACATACTAGATACGAAAGAATACCTAGACTTAGAAACAACAATTTGTGTATCACACAAAGTGCTGTCTAATCTGGAAATCGAACTCACTTAACACAGTAGAAAGCAGGGAGACAACCCACCCACTCGAACCACTGCTTCAGTGCAGTCAAGAATGTTTTTTTAGGGCCACTTTTGTTAGTAGCTTAAGTGATTCTAAAAACTGGATGAAAGGATTGATTTAAAATATAAATTGGCCTAATGATTCAGAAGCTTCTCAATAGGCCACCATAGTGAGAGTCACCATGCCGCATTGTCTGCATTTGCAATGAGTATGGTGACCACTATTCTTGGACTCTGTCCATGCTTTCCGGCAGGTAGAATAGAGTCACTTTGGCTGGCTCATATACATATATTTATATATCTATGTAAATCAAAATGAATCTATGCAATGTATGTACGCGCATAACTTCCGATCAACTGCACCAAATTGGATAATTCTTTTTGTATGTTTGCTATTGCCAGGAGAAGGTTTGTATAGAAGAATATTCAAAGAAATTCGAAAGTGTTACATTTTCCTAGTCCGCGCTACCCGTGGGAAGTCGAGGCGGGTGTATATACTAAAACAAGTTCGGAAATTTTGAAAATATTCACAAAAAATTCAAATTAAGTTATTATTGTTATTTTTATTAAAAAAAATTGCGTTAGAAAGTTCGCAGGCTTAGCTAGTATAAAACAAAATACAAACATTTGTTCCAACCCGGGAGCCGAGCACTCAACACAGCAGTCGCATATAGTACGCGTCACCGAGGCGGTGGAATTACCATTCATAGACTATTTTCCATCATTAAATTTAACCTTAATCTATTTGTATCAAAGTTTGAGTATAAATACATCATTTAGAACACCATTCAATAAAAAGGTTCGGACATTAATAGATCCATTAGTTATCGCTGTCACTACGGGAGGGCTTGATAAAAATTAAGTGGTACCTTACATAAAACAGGCAATGTTTTTTCGATGTAATGAAGTGTTATTCTGTTTTGTTATTCGGTTTTAATAAGATTAATGGTATGTTGAATGTTTTGTTAGAAATAGTGAAGGTTATAGGTAAATATAATTTTAGTGGTTTTGGAGTGAGAATTCTAAAGGTCTAAAGGTTTGGGTGGGCAGTAAATTCGTTCAAAATATCATGAACGAATCAGATGTATATTTTTCTAGTTCGATCCTATTTTGTGAATCCCGTGGATCATAACGTCTTGATCTAATCCGCGGATCACAGCGCATGCATTCGATACGATTCTCTAGATAGATCAATCCAAAAAATCGTATAAAATATTTTTATAGACAGTGCCATTTTAAGGATTGCACTTGATATTTAAATCAACACTACGAAACAAAAATTGAGTTAGTAAATTTTAGTAATCATAGATATTCCATGGCAGAGTCAGGCTACGGCATGAATGCCAGGTCGAGCTAGGCTCGACCGGCGTGATACCACGCCCTCACAGAAAACCGTCGTGAAACAGCGCTGTGTTTCACGGAATGGATGCCGGAGGCCCATTATACAACCCCTGCCCCATCCTGCTCGCTTTCTCCCAAACGCCGGTAACGCACTTGTGACGCCTCTGTTGTAGTGGGTGTCCATGGGCGGCGGTAATCGCTTACCATCCCACCACCACGTATGACCCCTATACAAAACAAAGAGAAAACGAAGTTTTAAAAATACATATACATCACAAAATCTATGTGTAAACAAATATAATACATAAAATATTAAGTGATAAAATATTTTTAGTAATGAGTAGCTTCGAGGGCGTTTTTTATTAGGTGAGTAATATGACCGCTTTGATTACCCTTCGTAATTAACTCAGTGTAATAATTAATTAAAAAGTAATTAAAAATATTGCTAGTGGAGTATTACACGCGAAGTTTTTTAGCTTTAATTTCTTTTCAGGTTTATGGATTTTACTCGATATCGATTTGAAAGTTTATTTGACCTTAAGGACGGCCTATCCGTCTAGTGGTTAGATATTATAGTCAGGGGTCGTGGGTTCCATTTCCAATGGCAAAAGTTTGTATTTAAGAATATATAAGTATGCTCAACAGTCTGGTTACCATAGTACAGGCTTTGTCTAATTTGGCCACAGACGGCCGTATGTGAGATTTGTAAGGATATTCAAATAATTATTATAACGATACCGGGACCGTTGACGCTCCTTGGGGGAGACCTTCGTTTAGCTCTGGACGGCGTTTGCTTGATATATGAATGAAGAAATCCGTCGGGTTTCTTGTCCAGCATTATCATGTTGTCTTTTATCAGTTTTTTTAATATTTCCGTCATCTATCTTACGTACAAACCTATCTAGTCCAGTAGCAAAACTTTCTTTTTGTAAATACATACATATTCTACATAGAAAACACTCAAACTTCGAAACAAATATTTACAGATCATACAAACACTTGGTCCGATCCGAGCATCAAATCTGAGACCTCAAGTACAGTACAGCAGTCGTGTATGTTACCACTGCGCCGCAGAGGCAGTCAGAGTGATTTATAATCAATACAATGAATTTTAATTTTATAAATAATTTTTTTTTAGGCAATATGTTAATCCTTTCTTTTTTCGTCATATACATTGAATTTTCCTCAATTTATAACTAATTAAGGCAGAATTTCACGCGGCAGACATTGCATTAAAAACTTCTATGAGATTACTTTTTTAAACTGTTTATTTTCGCTTGCGGTTTCATTTATGCTACTGATACATTCTTAAATCAAAATACAACCTTTTGAGAACAGGTTCTTAGGAACTCTTGAGCCTTTCTGTGGCTCTGACAAGAACTACTACAACGAATAAAGTACCCCACTTCCGTATTAATAATATCAAATCCTTAAAATAACCTATTTACATAAACAGCAGTCCCTGACTATTACCTACTTGAATTATCTCTAGTACTAATTTCCATACTATTACTTTGGCTATCTATCTCAAGAATCTTATGTAAATTATCATATCTTGAGAGCACATCGAGCACTGTCTCTCTCACTTAGATAAAACCTAAATCTGTTCTCCTAGAACCACCAAAAACCCTACTGAAATAGTATCTATCCTTTTCTTTTACTGATACAACAAATCTTACGATATATAAATCCTTTGAAACACTAACTTTTAAACTTTCGCGTTTTATAACATAATAATTATTTTGACGGGAATCAACGCGATTATTTAAAGGTATTACATACCTCTGATTTGCCTGACGTTTCGACCAGGTTGCACTGGCCGTGGTCAGTCTGAATGTAATACCTTTAAATAAGAGATCGCGCTAATTCCCGTAGAAATGATTAATATTAGAACAATTTGAAGATCTAAATAAAGGCTGGCTTTTATACGAAGAGACATGTGAGATATCAATTACTCGCCTACTTTGTTCTAAAGCACTGATATTTTATTACATTTAAATAAACAACAGTTTCGAATCGTCAACAACGCGTATCGTATGTCCTTAATGTTTTGATTACACGTTTAATGTTTTTTTTTGTGGAATAGGAGGCAAACGGGCAGAATCACAATATCATACCAATCTCAATATCACAGGCGTCACAAGTGCGTTGCCGGCCTTTGGGCAATGGGGAGGATGATGGGGGAAAGGTTTGGGGTACGGGCCTCCGGTATCACTCCGGTCGAGTCCAAGCATGCCGAAGCGTGGCCCTCTTACGGTAAAATGATTTTGTAAAAACATTGCCGTTTTAACCTGCCAAATTTCTGTTCAAATGTTTTTAAAGGTAAAATATGTTATATAATACAATGTAATAACTTAATTTGCCTAACAAATTGATTTATTAATATTTTAACAATTTTAATTAAGCTTGTAAAATATTTATCTTAATTTTTTCTTAAAGATTAATAAATCACACTATTAAGATTAACTTTGGATCACTTTGAAGATTAATAAATTATTGAAAACTTTTCCTGCTGATAGTAGTTTGTTAAACATACGTTTATGAACTCAAGAACAACGCGGAATTATTTTAGTTAAAGAAAGTCAGCCAAGGTTCAATTCTGGAACCAATATAATAATACTCTACTTCATAAAACCAATATACTCACAGTAAAAGGGTTTTTTAGAAGGCGTATTAACCTATTTCTGAAGTGTTTGCACTTTCATGGGGTGGCTATTTCTTACCTACTGTTATTGGCACCGAAAGGTGTATTCGTACATACTTAGAGTATAAATTTAGTATTGTAAAATATTGCCTATGCTTAAGATTGACTAACAATTCCTAATATGACAATTTTTTTTATATCTTTGACTGTTGCGTAGGTCAGCGTGTCCAAAATCAGGATCCAGCGTTTCTGTGTATACTATAAATATGAAATTGTTTATATACATTTAAAAGACTAGAAGCATTTCACGGATTGACTAAAATTACAAATACTTCTAAAATTGCATATAGGTATTTATTGCATTACTTTCTTACCTAATTTTTTCAAGTAACTTTATCTGTCCCGGAGCTTAATGTCGAAGCATTTACGTATAAAATTAAGTCGCTTCTATGAGGCGCTACAGTATTATTTTACACAAATATGTATCTGCAGCTTTAGTATCAGGATCTTTCTCCCAGGATTATACAGTCTTCATTGAGTTGTGTCAGTTGAAATTTTAACAATCAAACATTTAACTGTACGGAACGACATTCTGCTCATAATTGACGTAACAAAACGACAATAAAACAAACGTTATATCGTGTATATCTTTTATAGCTTGACTCACGCTGTGTAATGCCTTCCTAAAGTGATCCCATTTGGACGACATGATCATTTCAATTTGTAGAATTCCGATAAGTGTTTGTAAAGGGAAATCATCAAATATCAAGGTCTGTTTTGAGGTCATATTTGCTTTCTGTAATACGTATTGATACGATTGGTTTGGTTACTATTATTGGAGGCAATAAATTATTATACCTCTTTAGTGATGACTTCCACCGCTCGCTTTTATAGGTTTCTCTAAAACAATATTATTTATAGACTTACACACTTATATAAATAACATTTCTGTTGTTTCGGCTTTCTTCCAACAGTGAGTTTTGTTTCACTAGTGGTTCTTCTCGTGGACCCCAGCTAGGATCTCGAGGTAATTTCTCCAGGTCTATAGCCTGTTTAATTACAAGTGTGTCATTGTGCCCTGATAAACCTGTTTGTAGTACCGGAGTGTTAGTCCGGTGGAGGGGGCGGGCGTAACTATTAGGGTCGTGTCTTTGAAGGTGGACCCTGCGGGTGACCGACCCATTAGTAACGCGAGGTCGAGCTCCTAGGGGTGTAGACGCAAATGAGCCGTCCAGCACTAGGTCGGGTCCCATGTGAGATTTGAACCCACTACACTTGGCACATAAGAAAACGGCATGGAGACCGTTTAAACCTCTAGGCCAACCTTGCAGTTAACTGTGCCTTTTAGCTGTAAAGTCCGATTTGTAAAAATGACGTTCATGATTTGTTGAGAAAAGTAAATTCATTTATCATTTCTAAAATCAAGCTTACTTGTACTTATTCTAATACTTTTGCAGAATTAGTACAAACGAGTTAGATTCTAGAATGTATTGCAATAAGTTCCATCAAGTGCCGACAATCGAGAGCTTAAATTACAGCTACCATTTACTTATTCTTAACCGGTCATACGAATTTTATATGGTACGTCAAGTGTAACTCTAGAGCTCTAGAGGTAATGGAGCCACGCTGATTTCGGCTTGAAGGGCCGATTCGGCTTAACCACGGCTCTCCCCAACATCCCCAACATATTTAGCGTGGTAGAGCCACGCTTCGGCATGTATGGGCCGGCTCGACCGGAGTGATAACACGGCCTCACAGAAAACCGGCGTGAAACATCGCCTGCGCTGTGTTTCACTGAGTGAGTGAGGATACCGGAGGCCCATAATTAAACCCTTCCCATAGTCCCCCTTCCCATCCCCCCAAGGGCGGCAACGTACTTGTGACGCCCCTGGTGTTGCGGGTGTCCATGGGCGGCGGTAATCGTTTACCATCAGGCGATACGTCTGCTAGTGTGCCCCCTATAACATAAAAAAACAGACTCGTTAAAGTGTATGAAACCCTCCATGGAGAGAAATGAAATTCAACCCTCCGATCGAGCCGAAGTATTTCTGGTGAAGCAAATAGATATAAATATGCACTCGACTCTGACCTCTTCAAACGCAGTAGGTTGAAGAGGTAAGTGTCGTAATGAATTCCCACCTGAAGATGTTAAGGCTGGGATGTCCATGATCGGTTTATCAAATGCACAATTTATCACATATTGTATAAAAACAAAACAAGTCTTAGCATTTCTTGACCACGTTAAATTTACCTTATGCAAAATAACTTATATGTAAGTAGGTATGTATAAGTGTACCAATAACTAAGTACATATAAATCAAAGTCGTACCAAGTATCTAATGACTTATAAAATGGCGTCAAATTACTAATCTCACGCGGACACGGTCCCAGACCAATTACAACTTGAGATATAGTTTAGTTAGGTGACACCATCGCTCTTACTCACTTGATACGGTTTAAGGGTGTGTGTTAACCTAGTTTGTAGAACAGATTTTGAATGAGTTCAAGAAGAGATGACTTTACGATTTGACTTTTAATGATTTGTGATCAAAAGGAGCCTTCGGCAGCTTTGGTTAGTTCTGAATAATTTTATCGGAAGTAGAACTTCAGTTGCGTAATGTAGAATGAGTAGTTGCTTCGTAGTTAACAACTTTATGTTTCATTATAAGTAGGAGTCGTCACAAAATCGGTTTTTACTTAGCTTTACGGTGTCGCTAATATTTACCACTTTAATTTAATGACAAAAGTTTTTATTTTTCTTTTTCATTATTATTTTTTCTATGCCTCATATAACAGGCTTTCTCGACTAGGTTAACACCATCTCCTTGCATAAAACCGTCAAGCTATTCATTCGCTGCTTTTCATTGATTATGGTATCGGAGGGAGAACAGAAAAGGCTGTCCTCATGGCTGTTGAGTTGTAGATTTACATGGACAGCGGTAGTTACCTAAAGTCAAGTTCCTGCCTATAATAAATATAGTATTAAAATCGGCTAAATGCGAGTCGGACTCTATCTATAGATTTCAAGCGTTTACCTCCAATAAATATCGAATAAAAACGAGCAACAAAATCAAGTTTGTTGTCTGGGAGCTCGTTAAATATTTATTTTATTCTGTTTCTAGTATTTATTGTTATAGCGGCAACAAAAATGCATAATTACTGAAAATTTCTGTCGATCTATCATTTTTCATAAAATACAACCTGGTGACAAACGGACAACAAAGTCTTTGTAATAGGGTCCCGTTTTACCCTTTGGGTACGAAACCCTGATAAAACTAAAAGACACGCTTACAAAGGTCGATTACAAACAATCAAACATACAGGCGAAGATAAAAAAAGCGTGTTATGTTTGATCATTTACATTTAGTACAAATATTTAAACCGTATATTGCATCCACAATGTAATAATTAATAAAATAATAATAATAATAATAATAATAATAATAATATGGTTTATTTCTCAAAAACAAAGACAGAAATACACAAAATCAAAAGCACATGGCACATATCAAAAGTAATTATGATGAACTCTGGTACCCAGGATAAGATTTAACTTGTGTTTAGGGTACCAGTGTCCTCGCGTACAATACATACATATGTTTGAAGTAACTGGAAAAACAAACAGCATTTATTAAAAAATAAATAAAAATAAACCACCTAAAGAAATAGAGAATTAGAAAGAAAATAAAACAAAATAAAACTCAAGCTCACTATTCATTTGCATTTTTAGAGTAGCCTCTTATTATGCACAAAGTAATGTACTGGTGTGAGTGTGTGTGTGTGAGAGAGAGAGTGTGTGTGAGAGTGTGTGTGAGTGTGTGAGTGAGAGTGAGTGTGAGTGAGTGTGAGTGTAATTGTGGGTAAATATATTTGTGTTACATGTGTAAACGAGATTCATGTGTTTGTATCAGTTAAGTCTCTAAGTATAGATAGTTTAGGATCCACATCGCATCAAATCCTCCGTCTGTTCATAGTTAAGTGTCAGTAACCATCGAGAGACAGTTACTTTACACTCTTTTCGAGTCATGGGTGCAATGGCACACAATTTATTAATTTTGTTGTAGAGACGGTTTGAAATGTAAGAATAATTGCGCTTTGCGAGGCTCGTACGACACCTGTGTTGCGCTGGACACACATTGAAAGATCTACGCTTATTGGTAGCATCAGAGTCCCGTGGTACCGTCGGATGCTTACGGAGGATGGTACTGAGAACAAAGAGCTGTCTAACAGTCAGTACTTGGCACTCACTATAAAGGTCAGTGGTAGGGTACCGAAAGGGCTTTAAGGTCATGACTTTAAGGACAGCTCTCTGTGCCCGCTCCAAGAATAAAAGGGAAGTTCTATGTGCACCACCCCACACGACAATGCAATAATTCACGATGGACTGACACAATGCAAAATAAACCATTTTGATGGTCTCAGAATCCGCAGAATACCTAAGCCTCTTAAAAATGAACATGCACTTGCGGACCCGACTTGTAAGTTTGTTGATGTGGAGCTTCCAGCTTAAAGAACTGTCTATGACAATACCAAGATATTTAACATCCTTGGAACCAGTTATCCGCGGACAGTCGCATTGTAAAGAAGGCAGATCGAGAGGGCAAGTATGAGCTTTGAGCGTTATAGCTTCAGTAGGGGGAAGATTATTGGAGCGCAATGAGAAAGGCAAGTAAACCGTTTTATCAGCATTCAACGTAAGAGCATTTTCCGATAGCCATTTCATCACAGATCCAAGAGCATGCTCTGCGTTTCCTATAGTTTCTGGCCAGTTTCCTCCGTGAATAACCAGTGCCGTATCATCCGCATATGCAAATATCGAACAATGAGGTATAAACATATTACATAGATTATTGATATAAATGAGGAAAAGTGTTGGGCCTAAGATTGAACCCTGAGGAACTCCATAATTCAATGCCA
The DNA here is from genome assembly GCA_003709505.1 of Hyphantria cunea. Classification (NCBI taxonomy): domain Eukaryota; kingdom Metazoa; phylum Arthropoda; class Insecta; order Lepidoptera; family Erebidae; genus Hyphantria; species Hyphantria cunea. The sequence continues at coordinate 786,139 of PKRV01001042.1, forward strand.
CAGTGCCACTGATAACACCCTTAATGTCCACGCACTGGGTCCTATCACGTAGGTAGTCTTGGAAGATATTAAAAGTGTCTCCACGGATGCCATAGATTTCCAACTTGCGCAAAAGAAGTGGAACAGACACAGCGTCGAATGCCTTACTGAGGTCTAAAAAGATAGCAAGACATTTCAGCTTGCTATCTAATTTTGCTACAACATGATCAACTAAAGCAGAAACAGCATCCTCAGTTGATCTACCACCTCTAAAACCATACTGATTATTACTTAGAATTTTATGATTTTCAAGGAACCTAATTAATCTATTATTAAGAATTTTTTCAAGTATCTTTGAAATTGCAGGCAGAACTGAGATAGGCCTGTAGTTATTGACGCTGTGCCTGTCCCCACTCTTGAATATAGGATGAACAATTGCCTTTTTAAAAGCTTTAGGGAAACAACCAGTTGAAAGTGAAATATTGCAAATATGAACTATTACCGGCACAAGGGTAGGTAAACAACACTTCAAGAGTCTCGATGAAATACCATTAAAATCATTTATATAATTACCAGGATCAAAACGCGCTATTTTCTATGAAAGCTGTTTATTGCTTAATCTGTCTTCATTTGTAGTAGAAGCTTAACTAGGTGTTATTACTCTTAGTTTAACCAGCATGGTGCCGTCCACTTTTCGTAGCTGTGGACGTTTCTAGTAAGAGTTTAATTGGACTAAGTTTTAAGAGTTTGTTTAGACTAACTACATCTGGTAGATCATACACGAGGTACGATGACCTTACAAGGTTTTAAAGGAATGTAAATTCGTTTAAACAACATTCAAAATTTTTTTTTAAAAAAAGATCCTTCCCTCTTTTTAGGAATATAAATCCTGTGTCGCGGGGGATTTTACAAACATATATGCATACATACACACACCCAGACTTAGAATAACAAATTGTGAATCATACAAAGTGTGTGTGTCTCATGTGGGATTTGAACCCACAACACTTGGTGCAGTAGAGAGCGACGTGGTGACCGCTTAAACCACTAGGCCAAGCGTGCAGTCGACTACTATACCATACCAATATTATAAATTCTGTCTGTTTATTACGCTTTAACGGCTAAATCACTACACCGATTTCAATGAAATGTTGCATGGAGATACTTTGATTTTTGACTGAGGACACATCTTTACTGTGACAACCGTTACTGTGACAATAGTTTGGGACTAGATGGCTTTGTGTGTTTAAATGTTTTACATATATGTATTTATTTTAGTAC